>PVJI01008153.1:0-73023 GCA_004026765.1 Micronycteris hirsuta
GTGCAGAACAAGGGAATCACCGCTCAACTGGAGACTATACATTAGTGGGGGTGGCATTGGGTAGTAAGATCATATAGGGCCAGGTGTAGATTTCTGATACATGATCTGTATATTGCATTGCGTGGCCACCACCCAAAGTCAAATCATCTTCTGTCACCATATAGTCGGCTCCCTTTACCTGTTACTGCCCCCCTCCCCTGACATCTGGCTTTCTTTTTTTTTTTTTTTTTTTTTAGATTTTATTTATTTATTTTTAGAGAGAGGGGAAGGAAGGGAGAAAGAGAGGGAGAGAAACAGCAATGTATGGTTGCCTCTCACATGGCCCTCACTGGGGACCTGGCCTGCAACCCAGGCATGTGCCCTGACTGGGAGTCGAACTGGGACTTTTTGGTTCCCAGCCCGCGCTCAATCCACTGAGCTACACCAGCCAGGTCGACATCTGGCTTTCTTGATCCATACTGAGACAATGGTCTTGGAAGCCAACCTTTGTTAGCAGAGTACAGAGTTTTCCTAATTCCAAAAGCAACTTCCCTTTGCATATGAAGAGCAAGGTTTGGGGCTCTGAGCGCAATCTCTATGCCAGGATGCAGACAGGGTGGAGGCAATGAGAAGGAGCTGGTTTCCATCCCATGGAAGATGGGCGGAGGGAAGGAAGAGGAAAGAGCAGGCTACTAGACATTAGGGTCCCTGACTACCTGCTTCCCAGCATAGGTGACCTCTGCCCCCCCCCCACCCAATTTCTGGATACTTCCTTGGACTTAAACCTCCCATTGGCCTCTGACCTTAGATCACGGGCTTGTGACCAACGGCAGCACCAGAACCACCTAGGACCCTTGTTAAAAATATGTAATTCTAGCCCTGGCTGGTGTGGCTCAGTGGACTGAGTGCTGGCCTGCGAACCAAAGGGTCACCAGATCGATTCCCAGTCAGGGCACATGCCTGGGTTTCAGGCCAGGTCCCTGGTGGGGGGCACACAAGAGGCAACCACACACTGATGCTTCTCTCCCTCTCTTTCTCCCTCCCTTCCCCTCTGTCTAAAAATAAATAAATAAAATCTTTAAAAAATGTAATCCTAGCTGCCCTAGGACGTGCAGAATGAGGGTTTCTAAGGGTGACTGGGAAGGTTCGGGTAAGAGCCAGAGCGGAAAGCACTGGTGTCCTGTCTTCCTCTGCGTCCCTTGTCTGACCGTCTCAGACCATGAAGCCCCAGAAGCCTGAACCCCTTCCCTGCTTTATTTTTCTCTGTAGCACTATCACCAGCTAACATTCTTTTTCTTTATTGTTAACTGCACAGCACTAGTCACCTATGAGCACTCAATACTGATTTGCTGAGTGAATGAATGAATGTATGGATGAAGAATCAAAGAACTACCCTGATCAGGTGGCTCAGTTGGTTGGAGCGTCATCCCTATGTACCAAAAAGTCACAGGTTCGATCCTGGTCAGGGCACATACCTAGGTTGCATGTTTGATGCTCAGTTGGGGGCACGAATGGGAGGTAACTAACTGATGTTTCTCTCTCAAATAGATGCCTCTTTCTCTCCCTCTCCTCTCCCTACCCTCTTCCTTTCTCTCTAAAATCAGTAAACATATCCTTGGGTGAGGATTTGAAGAAAAGAATCAAAGAACAAGGAGGCTTTCTATAGAGGGCTATGTGTTAAGGCTAAGATAAAAAGGAAATAATTTTATCAAGGAAAAATTAAATACAAGGGTACAACCAATCTTTGGCTTTCTCTTTAGAGAGTCACCAGTATACATATGAAAATAGAAAAAGCAGGTCACAAAGACAGAAAGAGGAGAACAAAGCCCAGGGGGTGTGGGCTGGAGGAGGCACGGGCAATGGGAGAAGCTCAGGCAACAGACGGGAGCCTGCTCTTCACTTGGTTGCTGGTTCCTGAGTCAGTTTTCCCAGAAATAACTTTGAATTATCAGTATCTCCAGTCCTTTCTGAATTCGTAACTAGCTTTCGGACTCTTGTTATCAAACTTCAGAGCTTCTTCTTGAAATCAAGGTTTGTTTTCCCTTGGACATCGGAGGCTTTGTCCCTGTAGGGCCACGGCAGCCGAGACTTTTTCCTGTGCCCAGTCAGTCCATCGTTGATATTCCAAAGGCGCCGGCTTTATTTGTGCGGGTAAGAGGCTGCCTCGATCGACTGTCCTTGAAAGTTACCTTAAAATCAGCACTATCTCGTGAATCCGTATTTTTGTTTAAAATAAAATTGGTTTCTGGCTTAAGTTGAAGCAGGGGTCATATTTATAGAGAGAGAACCAGCGAACATTCGATCGATGCGTGCCAAATCCAGGAAGAAGAGCGCTGAAGTCACAGCCCAGTGACAGACGAGTGACTGACGGACGAAGTAAAAGGTGGCTAACCGGTGCTGGGGAAAGACTGATAGTTTTATTAGCAAAACTTTTGCCAGATTAACCTGCCAGAGTGTTCACCCTGTCTCCTAAAGAATTAATTTTTTTTAAAGGGACAACTGATGGATTTACCTAGATTTTTAGAGTCTTTCTGTAAATTCTTTACCAAAGACTATTTGTGAGTAACCCTGGGATTGTGTAAAACTTTCTTATGGCTCAGGAAGTAAATAGATTTAACTTCCGGGGGAAAAAAAAAAAAACAAACTGGGGCTAATTTAATTCTTCTCTGAGGGAAATGTGTAAGTCATAGGATTCCCTGGGGACCCAAGTTCGCATTAATATTTTAAAATTTTATAACTCATCTGAAAGAAGGAGGACACTGGGAAATCTATACATTTGTCTATTCCTCTAAGCTCTTCTGAGTTTAAAAATATTAAATCAATTGGAATAAGTTGCTAAGACTGTGTTCTAAGGCTGCACACATCAGCACAAAAGTGACAGCTAACCCTTCAGTGTAAGCAAGAATAAAATAATGCATCGAGGAGCAAAGCATTTAGACTGTACTTACATGACAGTGAACTTCAAGCTAGGGATTACTACCAAGGGAAAGGATTTGAAATCACCGAGGACTGAAGAGGCCCCACGGTCATGCAATTCAGTAAAATATTGCAAACCTTCTTCGTAGAGATTCACCAAGTACCTTAACATACTAAGGGCTTGAAGGGACCTGCAGTAAAGAAGTCTGCGTACCTTTGTTTATGCTGGGCTCAAGTAAGTGTGCAAGAAATGAAGACGTGAGTAATCAGTGTCACAGTGGGCTGTTGAGAGAAATGAGGCAATTGGGCACTATGTCTTTGGAGGTAGATTTCATGGGCAACTCCATTTTCAAGTGCTTCTTGAGCAGACACCACCAAGCGCCAAAGTGGACAGACCATGGACCCAACCCAATATGGCAGCTGACATACTCTCAGTCCTCAAAGCCCAAGGGAAGTGATGGGCATTTTCTCATTCACTCACATAACTAAGCTGGTGGTGACCCCTGAGCAGACATATAAGAGAACTGGCAACTGCCCACACGAGAGCCTAAGGCTCTGTGTGTCTGTGTTACACCAGAGGAAATGAGCCAACCCTACATCTGTGCTTGGTGACTCAGTTAAAGCAAAGTCAGCCCAACAGGGAAGGCTGATATCTCTCACAGTCACTGAGAATCCAGCGTGATGCCTAATTTTTCACTTCCATCCAGATGTTTCCTGTCAGGAAGGCACGGTCAATAATGTATGAGTCTTAAAGGCAGCGGCAGATGTGGTTATTATTCCCTCAAGGCCTTCCTTGCATTGGAGAAGACGTATTGCCCCAGTATGACTGCAATCTTTAAAAAATAAAGTTGATACAGCCAGCTTATGAGTAAATGCACAGCGACAACCATTTCAGTCCAAAAGTCTTTGCAGAATTACAGTCATCATCACAGTTTAGCTTGGCCTTTAAATTTTCACTGTAAACTTTCAGACAATCACGCACAAGGGCTTCTAAACAGAACCCAGTCTTCCAATTATGTTTGAGCAAGCCGCTTTCTCCTGGCTGTATCCGCCTCCAGCAGTCTATTTGTAATATTTGCTTTTACTTCTTCGTCCTTCCAAGCAATAAAAATGAAAGTCATCATAACCAAGTGTGGCTGTGGTGATAAATACTTTGGAATCCCAAAATACATTGTCCCTGCCTGACCGGTTGCCCATTTTCCAGAATGTCTGGGTATTTATCTAGCAGCCAGGGACCATTATCCTGCCACACAGTTAAATTCCACTGACACCTAATCTCCTAATTAAAATCGATATAATGATGGACTGTTTAAATTCTGGTTAAAGTGCTCCTTTTCCATTTGCATTTAAAAGAAAACACACTCCTCATCATGGGTACCCCTGCCTGGGTTATAATTTGACTCTCCTTTGCCGGAATTATAATGTCACTCTGACTTGCTGCTGGTTAAATCTAAGAGCATCTCAATGTGCCTCCCAGCTTGGCTGTTGCTTGGCAACGCCAGCCCCCACCTCCTCATGGGGTGACTTCTGATTGGTCAAACTCTTGACAGTAACCACTGACTTATTAGAAATGACACTTGATTATTCACCTAGATGGCTAGAAATTGATATGTATCAGCAGGAAATTTTGCATAAAAATAAGTTGCGGATGTTTTTAATATCCATGTGGCAGAAGGAGGTTGTGAGTTTTGTTAACTGGTATTAATTTTACATCCGTTAGGCACCAGTTTAGAGCATGTTGGGGTATTAACTTTTCTGTTTTTTTTTTTTAAATCAACAATATGGTTCAATAGCATATCCCATCCCTATGAGCTGACCTTTATTTATTTAGAAAATTACCCTCTGATATCAGTTCCAAAGCAGCGTTGCCCACAGGTCTAAGAGTGCCAAGTGGAATGAAGCATTAAATTCATAAAATTCAACCAATATTTATTTGTTCCTGTCTTGAAGGGGTTTATAATCTAGAAGGACAACAAGATGCATATATTCCCACCTCACATCCAAGTAGTGGAAGATGGTCACAACTCACACCCTCTTTCAAGCCTCAGAAACCACTTTGGGGGGAGGCGGTGGGTAGCCCTGGACCTGAGCCCTGGAGATTTTGCTGAGTTTTGATAGAGGGAGAAGGTGTGTGGCAGGTGGAGTGAGCTGCAGGAAAAAGGCATCTGAACCAAAAAGTACAGGGGTGTTCGGGTAATAGGGAGCGTAAATCGGCTGGAACACCATGGAAGGACTGAGTGAGAACAAACTGGAAAAGTAGGTTGAATTCGTCATTCTGTGCCAGTGATGGGGGAGGGCTAGGGGCCAACCTCACCGGAGGAGGAGGACCTGTTAGATACTCGAAAGTGGGGGGTCTGAGGAAAAGGGATCCAATTCAGCCATTTAGCCTCCAAGACGCCAGACGTCCCCACAACCTATGAGGCGAACACTGGAGCAGATGAGAAGGGGCTCACATCACACCTCTGACATCTCCACTTTTCTGTGACCCCCAGGGGGTGGCTCCCAGAGGCCAAATTTCGGTCTCAGGGTGGTGTCCTCCAATCAGGATCTTTTCTGAGTCTTTTTTCATGTGTGACAAAGGAGCCACCCAGCCCCCACACCATGAATGTGTGGGGTTATTTCAGCTTAGAATGATAAAGGGACACAGAAGACCCCCCCCTTCCCTCCCCACTCAGGAAGCGCTCCTCCCCGGCAGCCACCCTGTGTCCACTCTCTCCCCTTCCTGAGGCTCCAAAGGCTTGATGGTGTTTGTTTTTCAAGTTCATGGCATCAGAACTGGATTGACTGAAAGTATAACCTAGACTTGTATTAACTACGGAGCAAAAGGAGTGTGCATCCTGATGTTGGAGACAAGGCAATAAGCCAGGAGTCAGAGGATCTGGTGTTCTCTCCCTTTTGCTAAATTATTTGAGCATAAAAATAACCAGAGTCTGCCTTTGAGGTCTTCATGTCATTCTGAAATTAAACAGACACAAAAAGGCTTTTTTGGGGGATGTCACTTGCTGGAAGGTAGACAGGCCCAGTGATCTGACCTTGACTGCCCTGAACTAGGAAGTCACTGGTTCTATCCCTGGTCCCCAAGCAACTATCTCCTCCTGGTGTTTAGTGACCTCCTTGGAATCCCAGAATGTTCATGGAAAGGGACTTTATGGCTCATTGCAAATAGCCCCACATTTGGGGGTGGGGACTTGACTTCAGAGCGTCACATGACGTGCCCAGAGGAAGAGGTGGAACCCCCATGGGTCTCGGTGTTGACTCGGGGCCGCTCCTGGGAACCTACTCCACGTCCATGCGAAGGGCACCGCAGTGGGTTCGTGTTTCTTGGATACTTTCTATGTCAAGGTTCTCAGGGGACATTCAGGCAATCAGTCATCACATAGGTATTTCTAGAGATATTTCTATATCAACTGAATGTGTTGCATTCCTGAGAGAACAAACACCAAGAACTTCAATGACACGTGACAACGTATTAAGAGTTGCCACAAGATAGGGACAGAAAGTATGAGCTCTCTACTTCTGTGTAACAAATTACCCCCAAACTCAGCAGCTTAAAGCAACAAACCTTTACTAGCTCATAGTTCCTGTGGGTCTGGAATCTGGGCATGAGCTGGGTGCCTGTCTCAGGGGCTCTGTGGTCTCACAGGAAGGCTTGACTGTCAGAAGAAGGACCTCTGAGTTTACTCACATGGCTATTGGCAAGGTTCAGTTCTTAATGGGTCTCCTATGTCCTTCAGTCAGTGAGGAATCTCCAGAGGGTTTCAGCAAAACATCGCTCCGATAACGAGCATTTTTAGGAGGCCGTTCTGGGGACGACACGCAGGATGGATCAGGAAGTAAAAAGACAGAAGGCACAGAGTCCAGGAGGTGCTTTTGAAAGGAATGTTCCGTACGTCTTCATGCCAGGCACTGTATGAGGTACAAAGACTACAGATGTGCTTGAGTCAATGGTCACTGTTCGAAGGAAGCAGGATAACAACCATATTCCAGGCGACAGGTGACAACCCCCGAACTGGAGTGGTCACTGGGGAAATAAAGGCGAAGAGACAGATGCAGGAAAGGAAGTGATGATAACATGGCGAGGCAAGAACGTATGGACCCGGTGGGTGTCGTCAGTCGGGAATACGGGAAGAGGGAATGACACCCAGCCACCAAAGCAGTCTGGGAGCATGGGTGTCCCCCGGGGGACAGCCACCAAGCCTGGCACGCTCACTGACTTCTAATGCTAAGCCTTTTGCACATTTTGTTTCTAATGTTTGTCACAACTCTTCAAGGGAGCCATTGTTATCCCGTTTCGCAGATGAAGAAACAAGTGGGGTGACATCAGGTCGGACACAGCCAAGACGTGCCAAGGAGAGGAAACCCAAGACTTGGCGGTGGCTTTGAGTGTTTGCTCTCCCCAGGCCCGAGTGTATTGAACAAGGTCAAAGTCTCACCCTTGAGGAAGAAACTCCAATGATGAAAGTCGGTGGGTTGCCTAAAAGGAGAGA
Source organism: Micronycteris hirsuta (assembly GCA_004026765.1). Taxonomy (NCBI): domain Eukaryota; kingdom Metazoa; phylum Chordata; class Mammalia; order Chiroptera; family Phyllostomidae; genus Micronycteris; species Micronycteris hirsuta. The sequence goes on from PVJI01008153.1 coordinate 7,383, forward strand.
AGAAAGCTTTTGAGCAGGAGAGTCTTGCAGCCCTTCTGCATCATCATCCCATAAGTTGTCTTGGTTGCCCACTCAGAAAACGCTCTCCAGCTTCTTGAATTAACGGTCGCCCTGTCTTCACCTGGACTCAGAATTCCTCAGACACAGTCAGGAGAGATTCCATCCGTTTTGTTTTTACCTGAGCCACTTTAATTAGATGGTATAAACTCCGGGTTAGCAAGGACTTGGGGAATTTTTTCTCCCAGGCTGGGGAGGGTACTTTCCCCTTATTTTACCAAATAGCTGACCAGCTGAACACTTGGCGACATCTATAACGAAGATCACCAGTGCAAGAGGTAACAAGCAAAAAAAGCAGCTTTCTCCACAGGTTTGGCCGTTGGACTGTAACCCCCAAGAAGACATCAGTCTTTAAAAGCCTGATCACATTAATATTTTAGCTGATGGTATGTGCCCCATAGGTGCATTGTGAAAAATCCGAAAAAAACGAAAATAGAAATCACTCATTACGCTCTGAAGATGAACCGTTAACAACCAAATGAGAGTCTGTTGTCGAGATGTGTGCGATGATAGCATTGTGTTCCTGTGTGTGTGCGTGTGTGTGTGTGTGTGTGTGCGCGCGCGCGCGCGCACCAGCCACCTATACCAGCTGGTCTGCACATAAGGGGGAGCCCGCGGACTTGTGAATGGTACAAAGGTGACTGCAAGCCCAGGTTTGGGTAAATACTCATGTAAGCACTTGTGAATTGTGTGCGGAAGAACACCTGAGGTGGGGGCTGTTGGCCGGCCTACAGATCCTGCTCTCCTGTCTTATACATTTTCCCTGCACTGCTTTTTTAAAGCATTTTTTCTATTACATGCCCCATCTTACATCACGTGAACCCAACTGAAAATGTCATTACCCATTCAGCTCGACAAACAGCAGGCAGAGTGTGGTAGAAAATGACAATCACGCCAGGCAGCAATAAAGAATCCTAGTCGCCAGCACGTGAAGGAACTGCTGGTGGGCAGCCGGTCCGCCCCTCTTTGCACTGTCCAGGCACATGATTAGACGCAGTTGGGTGGACCCCTCTTTCCACACAGAGCATGCTCCTGCAGAGCTGTGCATGAATCAAATTTTACGTTGCATCCTGTTTTGGCACACGAAGAAAGCTTCAAGCTTAACATCTAAAAAGACTTCCTTTAAACAGTAGTTTTCTTTTTACCATGTTACTCTTCCTCTAAACTGAATCTGAAAGATATTTTTGTCTATGGGACTTTACTGGAGCAGAGTTTCCTTGGACCCCTAAGTTTATTAAAATAATGGAAGGACCGTAACCAGGGAAGCCAGTCACGGAAACGCAGCTCACCTGGCACGGGGGCCTCCAAACATTGAGGCGTCTGGGGTTTCTTGAGAGTGGCGACCCTCTGCACACACTTCTGGGCTGGCGGAATGTTGAATCTATGGGTTGTGAGAATTTAAAAAAGAATTCAGTAGGCATGAAGGGTCCGTCAGAATTACTGGGCGTAAGTCAGAACAGTCATATATATATATATATATATATATTTTTTTTTTAGTGGACTGCAGGATGGGTAGACAAGGGAAAGTGCATTTCTGTTCAGCAAATCATTTGACAAAGTCTTCTCCCTGCTCATGTACTGATAAGACACTGCCTGGCTGAAAATGTACTTAAGTTCATGCCCAGCTGGCCAAAGAGTCATCAGAGACAGTGGTGATGATCAATTCTGTGGCCACCTAAAGCCGCCGGCTAGTGGAGGGCCTCGGGCTCCGTGGCTGATCCTGATGAAGGCCTAGAAGGCACACTCACCGAAGTTCAAGTGGCCCTGTTGCAGGAGATGAGGTTGGAATGAGTGAGTTGACCCCCTAGCTCAGGCAACCCAGTGCTCTAAGCCCTTACGGCTTCCTGAGCAGAAAACCCTTTTTTCCAGGATTCCCTCCTCCAGATACTCCTTCCAAGTCTCGGCAACAGGGGAAGGGCCTCAGAGGCCCCGCTGCCCCTCCACGGCCCACAGGTGCTGCCCAGCCACCGTCTCTGCCCTGGGAACCCACGCAGCCCCGAGCTCAGAGCGCAGCTCGCTCACTCCCACACAGCAGGGACGCCCTCTTGCTTCTCAGGACCCGCTCCTTTGGAGAAGGCTCACAAGGCAAACAGCTGGGCCCCTGGGGGGCACCACTCTTTCCTTGCGCCCCAGAGCACGTGGGGCTGGCTTGCAGGGAGCTGTGGGAGGGAGGAATCCAACAGAGTCAGGTGTCCCTTGAACCTTGGCCAACAAACCGCAGTCTGTCCCCCTCTGCCAGACTTCTCCAATCACCGCAATGTGTTAGGGAAGTTAAGAGATCCTTCCACTCAGTGCCCTGGCCGGTGTGGCTCACCTGGTTGGGCTTCGTCCTGCAGACCAAAAGATTGAGTGTTCGATTCCCGGTTGGGCACATGCCTGGGTTGTGGGTTCAGTCCGAGGTGCATGCAGGAGGAAGTCAATCGATGTCTCTCTCCCTCTCTTTCTCCCTCCCTTGCCCTCTCTCTGGAATCAATTTAAAAAAGAGAGAGAGATTGTTCCGCTCAGAACACACGGTAGGACAACTTCTTATAACAATGTACGTAAAGTAAAAGTAAAGCCTTTCAAATGAATGGACCCTAAAGGGTCAAAAAAAAGCAATTGCACATGGTGATGATTCATGGAAAAAGACCCTGTGGTTTTCATTGACCTGAACCTCAATATTTACCTGTGTTATGTATCTTCTAAAAAAGTCAATATAACCCAACTTTGTGATTGACGTGCAAGGAAATGGTCTATTTACGATTGATGGGGTTACTGTGTTCCATTTATGGAGCTGCCTCTCGAGAGTGATGTTGAGAGAGATGAAGGGAGGGGAAGGGAGAGAGAAAGAAAGTCAGATTTTGCCTCAATATGACAACATACCTTCTAATAAATCGATAACATTCTTAGAACTTTTCCCAATGCCTCGAGGCTTTATCAGCAAAGAGTGGGTCTTATGTAATCATTAAAATCCATCCATCCATCCATTCATTCATTCATTCAACAAACAATTACTATGTGCCAGGCACTGCTCTAGGTGCTGAATACACAAAAATGGGCAAAAAATTTCCCATACCCTGAGGAACTTATATTTTTGTGGCAAAAAGGTAAAATCTAAACATAGAGAACATTTCAAAATATGTTTTCCAAAAGAAATGCTTAGAACAATGTATTACAGCTTTTTGCTTTCCCTGTGATGTTATACTAGAACGCACACTGGATACAATGATTCCTTTCAGCGTTTCTACCACCTTGGCTTTTCAAACGGAAGAGAATGAAAAGTCACGTGGGTGCCCACCCGGCTCTGCAAGGAACTCCACCCACTGATGCCGGCCAGCCAGGGCCAGAGCAGCCGGTAGCCAACAGTGAGATCTAAATTTGTTGAAACTGGATTATCAGTTACATGAATGTTCATGTCACCATTTTCTCTCTCTCTCTCTCTCTCTCTCTCTGTTAGAAGTTTTCCATAATAAAAATATTTTACTATTAAACAAAGAAATTCAGCAACTGTCCTGGGTGGACACAGACGGCCTCTTGAAGTCAAGGCTTCCCCTGTACTTGAGAGTTTAAGCAATTTAAGCGGAAATGAATAACCATCCACCAGAAATGCTCTATGAATGGCTTTTGTATTGAATAAGAAGGCTCGGAAGGGGAAACTTGCAGCTCCTCTGGCAACTAAGATTCTATATTTTAGTGGAAGATCTCAAGTATAATTGAAACCAAGTAAACACGGATTTGGGCTAATTCCAGAGACGGTACATATGGATTGCGGTCTATTTACTCTCTAATGCTAAGCAAATGTCATGAAACCAAGTGCAGATTGTCATTTCTCTCTAAGCACTTCATGATCATTTTCATAATTATTTCACAGTATTTACTCTAAATCCTTTCTTCCTTTTGCTTCCAAAAAAACAAAACAGATTGCTTAAGCTAAAATAGACGTTCACAGCTATTGTATTTCATGATATTTGTGCATTTTAGCCCTTCCTCTGGAATCTTCACTGCATGGACGTTACCTTCTAAACAATGCCCATGTTGCAGGAAGCGCCACACAGAACTTCTTTATCTGCAGCTAATTTAGGTAGGCCCCCTGCACAGTGTCCTAATTACACCTTTCTTATCTGCTATCAGGTGACGCCCCTCATCAGCCAAGCCTGCGACCTTCTCCTGGCTCATGTAAAGCGCTATGCAGAATCTGGGGACGCTTTCGACATCCAGAGGTAAGGACTACTTTACAGATGAGAGATCGCGTTTTTGAATTGCTGCTTCTTGTAACTGCACATAATTGCTGGACAATTACCTCGGGACCAGCAAACTATGGAAATGCTGGAAGCTCATAAAAGCATAGGTGGACTGACTAATAAGTTGAAATGAAACTCGTATAAAATGGGAAGCGAATGTGAACACAGCCTGGGGAGATGCAGTGGGTGAGGGAAGGTTTGGGCGGGCGGTGGTTTGTGGGTGGACTCGCCCCCTGACCTCTGCTGACCCAGGAGTGGGCAGACAGGACAGGGTTCTGGGAAAAGCCCATGCATTTCTACTTCCAGAAAAATTGGGGTGCTCCTCTGCCTAGAAGCCATGACTTAGCGGTGGACACCAAACGTGAATGACAGATGATCTGGCTTTTCCCCCAGGTGTCCTGTGCTCAGTTATGGCAGATTCCGGGGTGAGGTGAGGGTGGCGGATAAGCCAGAAGCTGACTTTTTCTTATTATTATTGCTAATAAAATAATAACACAATCATAGGCCCTGGCTGGTGTAGCTCAGTGGATTGAGTGCGGGCTGGGAACCAAAGGGTCCCGGTTTGATTCCCAGTCAGGGCACATGCCTGGATTGCGGGCCAGGTCCCCAGTGAGGGCCATGTGAGAGGCAACCATACATTGCTGTTTCTCCCTCTCTTTCTCCCTCCCTTCCCCACTCTCTAAAAATAGAATAAATAATAAAAATCTTTAAAAAAAAAGAATGAAAAAAATAATAATAATAACACAATCATCGCCAGCATTTAAATTGTACCATCTTGCTTAGAAAAGTCTCTTTTGCACACATTCTCTCCCGTCTTGAGGTTCACGATGGGCCAAAGATAAGATAGATGGGCGCAGCAGAGATCAAAGCAGCCTTAAGACCCTTAAATCTCCCACCATTAGGATCAGATGCAATCACATTCCATCGTCAAATTGCTTTTGCAATAGCAGGGAGCTATGTAATCAATTGTAAGAATGTTTTCAATAAAAGCGGTCAAAATAAAAGAAGTCATCTGGAAATGTCATTTATTCCTCTTGAGAAGTTGTCGGTTCTAGAATGTATGAGGAAGAGGGACTAAGTGTGCACCTACATCAAATCACAAAAATAGTCCTTTTAATGATAAAAGGACACAAATACCCAGTTGTTAGCCCTTCTAGAAATAACCTGACTACTCCCTAGGAGATTTAAAAAAAAAAAAAAGCCTTCCTTCTAGTTTAAAATGGCCATTTAGGGGGCGAGTTTCCTAGAACCCAACGGGTTCGCTTTTCTCGCACGCCTGGCACACACGTTTTCGTCTGTGTGTTTCTAAAGTGCAGCGTGAGTTTTCGGTAATGATAGGGTATGCTCATGAAACTGGCCCCAACGTTTCTGGTGTTTATTTGAGGGGGAAGGGCCCTGGTGTTTTGCTTGCTGCTCTTATGGAAACGGTGAACCCCTGAGGAGGGAGCGGGGTACAAAGCTAACACACCGAGATGACCAGGGTGTCGATTCGCCCGGCACCATTCGCTGGGTGTCGATTGAGTACTAGCTTCTGGCTCTGAACAGCTTTGGGGCAACGCACCTCGCCTTTGGGTCCGCTGTCTTCCCTCCACCCTGGGAGGAAAATTCATTTTGGTGTTGGACTGTGTCTGGTTGGTTACAGCTGCCACAGCCTGAAAGCAGCAGGACAGTGTCCCCTCCTCCCCATCTCTTCAGATCAGCTGCCGGTCATGTTCTACGTCCCCTCTGGTGTCCCGCTGTCACTGCTCAGAGGGGCTACTCCCGGCCACTTCCCCACCCCCGCACCCTGTGCAGGTGGGCAATGGAGGAGGGGTCGTGCCTGTTCAGGGATGTGGTGGGTCACTAATGGCAGGGTCCTTTCGATATTCAAACGACTTCCTCTCCCGCAGGTGTTACAGCTGCTACACCACAGACGTGGTGGCCAGCGTCGCCTTCGGCACCCAGGTGGACTCGCAGAAGTCTCCCGAGGACCCCTTCGTGAAGCACTGCAGGCGTTTCTTTGCCTCCTCCCTCCCCAGACCTCTCCTGGCTTTAATCTGTACGTACGGCTCCTGCCAAGGGCAGCGGCACTGGGCTACTCCCAGGTGTGCAGCCCCTGGGACATGCGGGTGGCTCTCGGACCCAGCCTCTGCCACTAGGGAAGGACATTTGGCGTGAGGAGGGCAGCTTTAGAAGTCTGCCCTGCAGAGGCCTTGCTTTCCCAGAGTCACCCAGTCTCTTCCTGACACCAGCCTGGGCCACTTCTCACCAACACAGGCAGCCCTGGCCTCTCTGTCCCCTGCCGCCGGGAGAACAGCAGCCGAGCCTGCTGCTGAGTGTTTTGCATGCATTGCCTCAGTTAGTGCTTGTATTCACCCTCTGAGGAAGGTTTTCTAGTCCCCATTACACAGATGGGGAAACCGAGGCTTAGGAAGGCACAGCCCAGGCTGGATCCCAAGGCCTTTCTGGGCCATATTTCTCCCCACCACCAAAGTCCTCTGCAGAAGACTTCTCTGCCTGAGGCCCTATGCACAGTAAACCAGACGGCATACGAGACGGGTGACTAGCAGGTTACCTCATGCTGTGGAGACCAGTCAATTTACTTTCATTTTAACAGTCAGTTTTTATCCTCTGGCCCCTTCCAGTACCTTCTTGCTTTTACGGAAGCATTGAAATGTCAGGGGGGGTTTTTGTTTTGTTTTGTTTTTAAGATTTTATTTATTTATTCTTAGAGAGAGGGGAAGGGAAGGAGAAAGGGAGAGAAACATCAATGTGTGGTTGCCTCTCACACGCCCCCTACTGGGGACCTGGCCTACAACCCAGGCATGCACCCTGACTGGGAATCCAACAGGCTACCCTTTGGTTCACAAGCCCGTGCTCAATCCACTGAGCTACACCAGCCAGGGCTGAAGTGTCATTTTTAGTGTTATTAATTATTGCCATAATTTCTAAGCTTTTGCTGGGCCAGTAAATTCTATTCATTCCTTGGTTAGTTTCATTTCCGTTTCCAAGCCAATGCCTGTAGAAGCCCCTGTTGCCCCCATCCGTTCAGCACTGAAATTGTAGCAGGGGTCGCAAAGGGGGTCAAGCAGCCCCTCCTTTGCCCCTGACCCCTCCACCGCAGGGAGCTGCTCGGGCTAAGCTGGCCCCTCTTGCCACCAACCCCAGGGTGATGGTTCGTTCCGCCATCCCACGTGGCTGCCACCCCGCTCTCTGCCATCTGAACCTGCCTGCCTCCCTGCCTGCCGGGCCATGCTGGCCCAGGCTCTGGCTCTTGAAAATGGACTGAGCACTCTGAGAACCTGTGGGTCCAGACTGCCCTCCCCAGCCAGGCCTCTGCACCATGTCTGCGCCCAGCAGGCCCACTGCGAATGCTGAAAAGCTGAACTGAGCCAGCTCCCTGTCACTCCGCAGATGACAAGTGTCCCTGACTCAGATGGCCCTGTCCCTAGCACATGGCAGCAGTGGCCCAGGTTGCACACGGCCTAGCAAGGGAGGTCACCACAGGGGACAGGGCCAGCATCCTGGTCAGCAGCTGTAGCGGCAGCTCTTAGGGACGATCAGGTGGTAGCTCTGGGGACAATTACCCATTGGGGAAAAAAAATGCAAATGACCAGAAAGTTAAGAAAGCAGATCAGCTTCCACCACTTGCTAAGACTTAAAACAGGGCCTGCGATCTGTTCTTTCTTGGTAAAATACAAAGAGCCTGGGTCCTCCTATCTTGGACCTGGGAAATTAATTTATAAGCATGAGATTGACTTCTCAAGGGCCCGATGGAAGGAGGATTCAGCTGTATGAATGTGTATTGAGTGCTTACAATGTGCAAGGAACGGCGAGGGGTCCAGAGGTGGAATGAGATACAGCCCCTGCTCCGAGCAGCGGCAGTGCGGAGGGGAACACAGGCCTTCACAGGGCTCTGATTCAAGGCCAGGGTTTGCTTCCTGGCAACAGGCATCTAATAGCCTTGGTTTATTACCACCCCTATTTCAATGCCATTTTTGTTTTTCTCTTTCAAGTATCATTTCCATCCATAATGGTCCCACTGGCCCGGATTTTGCCCAATAAGAACCGAGATGAACTGAACGGCTTTTTTAACAAACTCATTAGGAACGCGATTGCCTTGCGGGACCGGCAAGCGGCAGAGGAGGTAACGTGTTTTTATGGGACACGGCTTCGAAATGGAATGGGACCTAATTTGGCTTGGCTGTCTCTTTTCTCTCTCTTCCCTCCCAATTCCGCCCACCGCACCACGCTGTCCTGTCTCAGTCTAGAGCTTTCCGGGGCCAGGAGAAGGAAAGGAGAAAGGTTGACGTGGGGCAAACAGGACAGAGAGAGCGCGGGCGGGTGGAAAGCAGGCTGCGGAGAAGCCCACACTCTGAGGCCAGCAGAATAAAAGCTGCCCCGCAGAGCCATGGCCACAACCTGCTTCAGGCATCACCCCGCACAGGTTGCACCCGCCCTGGAAAGAATTCTCTAGGTCACTGCGCACGTGTGCTTTTCATGAGGCGTATTCCTTCCACTGAAACACGGTGAGAATGGAGCTGTGCCGCATGAGCAGCATCAACATCGGAAAGGCGTTTAGGCAACCGTCACTCACCTCACATTCCCTTTCAGCTCGGAGGATGTCCCTACAAAATCTGAAGCTGGGGGCCCCTTCCGGCCTCATCTGAGACCTAGAGGTTTCTTTCCTCCTTGCAGACTTGCACTGTGATCCAAGGCTCCTGCTCCAGACAGCAGGGAGTAGTAAGCACACCCAACACGGCCTTCCTCAGGATGCATTTACTGCGCTGCATTTTCATCTATGGAATTATTCATTGCGTCCCTAACGTGTGCTCAGCGCAATACCAGGCTGGTCGGGGGCTGGGACCCAGGGTCCTGCTCTGAAGACACTTCTGTTCTTGGCACACCGTAGGAATCAGCTGATGGAACTTGGCCAGGAAGGGAAGTAGGAATGATTAGTGTTAAGGAAACTTATTTCAACATTGGATGTGCTGGTGCATATGCAATGCTATGCTTTAGGGGCCCTGCTGCATTCAAGAAAGTTGCTTAAAAGAAAAAACAAGGCCGAAATGCTTTATCCTGAATTGACCTGGGCACAGGGTAGTTTTGAAAGGGTTTCCTCAAAGGCTGGGTGGCTCAGAGGGACTGACAAGGACCAGACGTGAGGTCCAACCATGGCAGCCTTGGCCGAGAATGCATCAGGGGCGGAGGAGTAGCCAGCTGCGCGAAGCAGGCTGGGGTGGCAGCAGCTTGCCCTGCCCAGGTCTGGCCCCCGGGAGACCGGGCAACAAATGTGTCCAGGGCCAGAAGGTAGGGAAGGCACATACAAACTCACAGCCCCTGGATTCACACCACCGGCAGCTCAATATGATGCCCCTGAGGGGCGGGAAGAACAAGCAAACTGGCCAGGTTCTGCAGCCTGTAAAGACAGCACTCATCTGAGTTCAGGTTCTCCAGGGCAAGGCTGGAGCCTGGGGAAGGAGAGTGAGGGAAGGTGGTTTTCCAACCTTGCTGCTGCTTAGAAAGGCCTTCCCGATGAGCATGCGGTCACTCACACACACACACACACCCTCCACCTCTGCCTGAAACCCACTGGCTGTGGAGTCAGCCTGAAATTCTAAGACTGTTGCACCAAATGACTTACTAAGAGGTGAGGGGTTATTAAAGATCCAATTACTGCAATTGCCTCGAGCTTTTCCTTTTATAAACTGGAGAGCTATTTGTTTCAAACAATGAGTTGATCCGAGAAAAAACCTCCCAACCACAAATCCAGGACTGCCTGTGTCAAGACAGAGCTATACGGTTACTAAGAAAACTTGCTTTAAACCCATCTAAACTCTGTAGACATTCCATCAAGCAGATGTGTGTTTGCGCAGTAGAAAATGCAGCACAGATGTTAAAAGGTAAATATTTTTCTAAGCTCTAGCCGATGGCTGGATTAGACACCTACATCTATCAGGCTGCGTATTTTTCTTGGATATAACCATAAACCAGCAGTGTTTTGGTCCTAAATGGGCAGTGTTCAAACAGCCTCCGTGATGCAGTGCAAATAAAAGAAAGCCATCTGTGCTAATGCTCCTCTCCAGGCACCGGCCCTAGAGAGCAGGCCTTTCTGGCCTCTGGAGCTGGAGGTTCAGACAGATTTGTATAAGGCTCGATGGCCCCGGAGCAGCCTGCCCCAGCCAGGAGGAGAGGCGAGGATGCCAGCTGCGTTCTGCCCCCGGGAAAACCCAACAGCGTGGGTGTGTTTGTGCCTTCCCTGCTATCGTCGCCCTCACCCGACTCCAGCAAAGCCACGAGCCAGCCTCAGCGGTCACAATCGTACCCCACACTGAGAGGTTTCAGACATGCCAGGCGAGAAGCCTGTGGTTGTTCTGTGGTCCCAGGTCGGCATCCAGGATGCAGTAACAGGGGGTATCACCTGCCACACAAGCCATCATGCCCTGCCTTTGCTCCACGGGACCAGAGCTAGCAGTGGGGCCACCACAGCTGCCCAAATGGTGACCAAGCAGCAGGAAGGAAGGTGGGGTAAGCCATCCCTTGAGGACGCCATCTGGAAAACAGATAGAAAGATGCAGCCCAGTGGTAGCCATTCTCGCAGCTATTCCAACCTGAGCAGGCCGGCAGGACGCTGAGGCCCTGCCTCCTTAGTCTCAAGGTTCTGGATGCCCAGACTTAGCTGTGAGTCCTGCTGCTATCTCCAAGGTCACCTGCCAAGGTCACCAACCTGGGAAGGGGAGGAGCTACGAAGGATTCCTGCTCATGATCCGAGGCTCCTGCCCCAAATGGTGTGTAGTGGTAAGAACACCCAACATAACCTTCCTCAGGATGCATTTACGGTGCTGCATTTTCATCTGTGGAATTATTCATTGCGTCTCTAACATGTGCTCAGCACAATACTGGGCTGGGCTGGGACTGGGGCGCAGGGTCTGGAACTGGTGATACTTCTATTCTTACAGAAGGAAAAAGCAACCACATGTGAAATAACAACAATCTTAAAGGATGGAATTAAGTGCTGATGTGTGTGGCAGAGACCGTTCACGCAATAAAAATCCAGAAGCCAATAAACTGAGAAAATGCTACCGCATGTAACGCACTTTGAAATTATAATATTTTGTCGGTGCTTCTGTTTGCTGTTTAATCTATAAACTTCAGAAAAGAGTAACATATTGTTTGTCACTCATCACATTAAAGAGCTTTTCAAAGAAAGGATGTGCCAGGGTTATGCTCAGTCAAGGCCAAAGCAATGTGTAAACACTTCTATGGTTATAATTGGTGATAGTGAAAATATAAAGAATATGCAAATTGCTGATAAGGAAGAGAAGGGAAAATGGTAAGACAGCTCTACCCACTTAAATGGGGTAGGGGATTAGTGAGAAAAAAAGGAACCAGATCTGCGGAGGCTAGGCTAAGGGATGCAAAATGCAGACTGGAGACTTTGAAGAAAAACTTCACCAAAGCAAGTCGCCCCTGCCCCGCCCCCCAATCAAGGGTCTGTTCACTTCCTGCTGCGCGAGAAAAACATGGCTGCCATGGAAGCCCTGAACTGTGCATTAGTGAGCACGGGGGCGCGTGCTTTGACTTAAATCTCTTCGATGTTTTAATTGTTTTTTTGTTGGAAAACCAACCAACCAGACCAACAGTACAAACATGGATAAAGTAAAAAATAAAGGCCTCCTGGTTTTTTCCATCTCTTCTAGCTCACTGTGAACTGTTGAGTGTGAATGTTGCTAAAGATTTTCTCTGCATGGACAAATTTATGTAATTACGTGCCTTGTACATTCAGTTTTTACAGAAATGAGACTCTACTGTGCAGATTGTTCTGCAACTTGCTTTTTTACTCACCAGAGTAGCTTAACATCTTTCTGATCAGCCCAGATAGATGGCCTCATCTTTTTTTTTTTCAATCCTCACCTGAGAACATGCTCACTGATTTTAGAGAGAGGTAGGAAGGGAGGGAGCGAGAGGAAGAGAAATATCAATGTGAGAGAAAAACATTGATCTGTTGTCTCTCATACACACCCTGTCCGTAGGCATGTGCCCTGACTGGGAACCGAACCCGTGACCTTCCTGTTCATGGAACAATGCTCCAACCTACTGAGCCACACCAGCCTCATCCTTTTTGATGGCATCACAGTCTGCTCTTAGCTGCACCAGCCTGTGAACCAGTGCAGGGGGGTGCCAGGTTCTCACCATCTCAGATAACCCCGCAAAGGGAATCCTTGTTCTGTCCTTTAAAAGCTGCATGAGCATGCCTCTTGTGCTCCAAAAACCCCACTTATGTGACCCTGGGCCAAAATGTGCATTTTCTTCTTTTGTCCCTTAGCGGCGGAGAGACTTCCTCCAACTGGTCCTGGATGCCCGACATTCCGCCACCTCTGTGGGCGTGGAGAGCTTTGACATCCTCAGAGAAGTCTTCTCTGGCAACTGCTCAGCAAATCCTTCCCAGAAACACCAGCCCAGGCTCCCGTCCAAGCCTCTGACTGTGGATGAGGTCGTGGGCCAGGCCTTCCTCTTCCTCATTGCTGGCTACGAGATCATCACCAACACTCTCTCCTTCGCCACCTACCTGCTGGCCACGCACCCTGACTGCCAAGAGAAGCTTCTGAGAGAGGTGGACCGTTTCAACGAGAAATACGTGAGTGCAAGTTGGGTCCGGGGGCCCATGTGAAATCCACACGACAATTGATTTTGTGTTTGGGGAAGTGAAACTGATTTTTGTAACTGCCTTGCTAAAACCACATTCTAAGTTTGTAAGATGCAATAGGGCCAGTGCCCACCTTCTCCATCTCTCTGGGTTAGCAAATAAGGTGGAGCGTCCAGAACAACAGAAGAAGAAAGAAAAAGGAAAATCACACACGTACCCTCACTGTTCAGGCAGTCCATGAAACCAGGCCTGGCAGAGGGAAGCCGCGAAGTCCTCCTGGGTCAGGGCCAAAGGTCAGGGATGGGGCAGAAGGCGTGGTTTCCCAGTGCTCTGACTGTGGAGTTGCTGAGCTCAGGGAGGCAGGCGTGAGTCCGAAGATGGAGCCAAGTGGGAAGGCAGGAGTGGGCACGAGAAGATCGGGAACACAGAGGAGGGGCCCGTGAGTGGAATCAGGAGAAACAGAGCCGCTGGTGCCGCGTTAAGCTACTTTGTCATGTCTTTTCTGTCTGGATGCTTATGCGTGTATTGCTTTGACTTACGAGTTGTTAAAGAAAATCTTTTTTTTTTTAAATCTGTGCTTTAAAAGGAAGAGCACCATAATAGAATCCTTTCTATGACATTCTGGTATCATTACTACAGTCACAATTTTGGAGGGGAGGCCCATTCTCTTATCGGAACTATTAGAATTCTTTTCATATATTGAGCTGAAAACTGCTTCCCAGAAAATCCCACTCCTTTATCCCACCAGGGAGTAGATGCAAGGGTAGCCTTTCCTCCCCAGTGCGTTAACTGTGTTACTAATTGCCTCAGCTTCTGGCTCATCATGAACTTACGGTCAACCTAAACTTCCACATTATTACAACAACTGCCAAGGCGGGCCTCCCCAATCCGCTGCTTGGGGTTTTTTTGTTTTTGAGCCTAGACGCAAGCGTTTATATTTATCCTTATTACCGCTCGAGTCAGTCAAAATAATTTTGAATCTCAATTCTGCCATCTGTCATATTAGCAATTGCTCCAGCTTTGTGTCATCCGAGACTTGCTAAGCATGTCTCCTATTTCATCCGAGTCATTGATTAAAATGTTGAACAGGACAGGGTTTCCCTCCAGGTTGACATTGATCCATTAATCGATATTCTTTGGGCATGGAGTCTCAACTAGCCATGAATCCAAATCACCCTACGACCCATTCCCACCACCCACTTCACTGATGGTTGTGTGTGGGATTTTTTAATTGAGGGGGAGGAGGAGGGGCCAAAGATGATTGGGGAACATACTTCAAGAGAAGTAACAGCAGCTGAAGGGCAAGCCTATTAGAATGTATTTGCTGGCAGGTAACAAAACCCCAAATAAAATGGATTTTAAGGAGGTGGGTCTTATTAGAACAGATAATTAAGTAGCTCAGGAATAGATGTGGCTTCAGGCAAGTCTTTTTCCAGGCCTGTGAGGTGCTGAGGTCCCAGGTCTCCAGCTCTTGGTTGTGTTTCCTTCGTATTGGCTCCATCCTCAGCTGTGCCCCAAGCAGCCTGCCGAGAACGTTTGGACAACAGGATTCCTTGCTCATAATCAATGGAGCAAAGAGTGTCTGTAGCCCCAAATTCTCAGCAAGAAATGTGAGGTTCACTGTGATGGGAATGCATAGGTCACTGCCCATTCTGGAAGCAACTATTATGTCCAGGGGAATGGGGGCATGGATGGGCTTAAGCCAATCAATCACACCCCCAGAGTCTATCACACTCAAGTTCTATGACTGAGAACTTGGGAGAGCACCTCCTAGAGGAAGTTCTGGCTGCTATCCTGGGAAGGCAATAAAGACTCATCCAACTGAGCGAGGCAGCTCAGTTGGTTGGAGCATTGTCTCGATACCCCAAGGTTGCCGGTTCAATCCCCGGTTAGGGAACATACAAGAATCAACCAATGAGGTCATAAATAAGTGGAACAGCAAATCGATGTCTCTCTCTCTCTCTCTCCTCCTTCCTCTCTCTCTGAAATCAATTTTAAAACCTCAAAAAAGATTGGCCTAAATAAACCAAAGGCAGGTCAGACTAAAGCCTTTTAAGCCTCTGGTGTGTGCCCAGCAGTCGGCAGACGTGACAGTGGGCCACACAGGTGCAAGTCATAGCCATCCCAGGTACACCACACACCTCCAGGGAACTTAATCACCAACTGAAAAATAAAAACAAAAAAGCAAAAAGACAAAACATAGAAAAGAATAAAGAAAAATGAGAAGTTGCGTCTGTTAAAACAATACCTCCCTTCCAGAGAAAACCCTCCAGGGCACTAGACGGCAGCACTAGTGAAGTCTAGAACGCATGGTGTCGTCTAGAGAGTGTGTCCCTCCAGCAGTATCATATCTATCTGGTCGGTCCTCTCCCGGGAGGACACAGGAGTGTACCACAGGCTTCTGGTCAAAGGCCCTCATGAACACAACCCCTTACCTCTGACGTGGCCTTAACTGGCCATGACCTGAGGAAGATGACACTGTCATATTAAGCCCTGGCTGCCTTCAAAGCCCTCAGCCTGGGATGGGGGGCTTGTTTCCCCACAGGACCACCTCCAGGCACTGAGAGCCCACGGGCCAAGAAACATTTTGGTAGGTAAAGTTTTCAAACTTTAGCAAACATAAAGCCATCTGGGAAGATCGTGTAAAATGCCGGTTTGGGGGCCCCCACCCTCAGAGATTTTGATTCTATTAAGTCCAGGCCAGGGCATAGGACTCTGCATTTTTGCTTCACTGTCCCAGGTGATTTTGACGTTGGTGATTCCTACTTTCACTCCAAGTAGACACAGCCTTAGGCTCTCGGGGTACAGACGCCAATTCTAAGAAGAAACAGAGCCCAGAGCCCTGCCCCCGCCATGCAGCACCCCCAGGTCATTTTCTTTCTCTAGGTAACAGTTGGGGCTGTCTCTGAGAAATAGTGATACGGCGTGTCTTTTTAAAAAATTAATTCGGTAGGCTCAATAGTGTCAACAGGGCACGGCCTTGCACATGGTATGCACGCGATAAATATTTGTAGGTTCTCTTTTTCCTTTTATTCTCCTTTTTCTCCTCCCTCCTCCTCCTCCTCTTCTCCTTCTCCTCCTTCTCCTTCATCCTATAATCAGAGTTTTGTTAATATGGACCATCTGTCAGGACGTGGAAGTGCAGATGATATGTTCACACATTAGATATTTTCCTGAAAATGCGCATGTAAAGAATGATGTGTTGTCATTTCCTGCTGGTTCTCATTCAACAAATATTTCTCGAGTGCCAGTTCATGCCAGACTCGGGCTCCAGACGCTGTGCCCCAGGATGTCCCAGCCCAGCTCTTCCAGGCTGTCCCTGTAGAGCCCCTCTCCTCATTAGGTGGCCTTCCCTGTACTTGTCAGTGACATCTCCGAATTTGAGCTCTACAGTTTCTTGTTCCCAAGTCACATCCTTTTACAGCAACACCCCATGAGAATCTCATGGCATCTATGTCCCTCTTCCACACACACACAAAAAATAGTATGTATGTGCCCAGTATCAGTTAGGATTTTTCCTGTTGACAGTGTTGAAAACTCCAACCACATTGGCTCAGGGAGTTTATTGGCTTCCATGTCAGAAAACTCTAGAGTAGGGCTGCCTTCAGGTATGGCTTGGGGTCCACGTTTCGTCACTGGGACGCAGGTTGTTCTTTCTCCCCGTCTCTCCGCTCTCCTCACCTCCATTCTCAGACAGAACCTCCCTGAGATCTCAATATGTGAAACGGCCTGAACCAAGAGAGGTACAAACATGGAACCACTTCGCACTTTTTCCTGTTATTTCTCTTCCATGTGTTTTGATGAACCTCCTCTCTCTTTCCTTGCTGATATCTGAGACAGATCTCAAAAGTTTCTGGTCACTTTTAGGCATGAAAAGGCCCAAGACACGCTGGTCCTGTTTAAAACTTCAGTCTCCAAGTAAGCGCCCTTCCATCCCCTTCGCTCAGGCTGACCCATGGCCCAAGGAAGCTGCTCTGGGGAGAGAATGTTGTCTGTTCTCCCACTCTCCCTTCTCTCCTTCCCTTGCCTCTTCTGGGACCCCTTCTTCTCCCAGGCTTGGGGCCCTCAAACAGATCCCCAAATCCTGCTTCACTGGGCTTCTCCCAGTGCCTTCCCTGCAGTGGCCTCTGGCATGGACAAGACAGGGGGCTCCTGGGACCTCCCCAGTGCACCATGCCCTGATGGGGGAGGGGGTCCAGTGCCCACCGCCAGCTCCTGCCCCACTGCTTCTCAGGTCTCTTGGTGGAAGTCAGCCCTCTTGAGCAGCAATGATGGCTTTCACAGTGTCCACATGGGCCACAGGCGACATTTAGTCACACCGACAGTGGCTGCTCCCTCTGCCATCCCCTTTCTCTGCCCTGACATCTTGCTCCAGTTACTTTTCCTGTGCTCAAATGGGCAGAGAGGGCAAATGAGCAATTCCACTCCATCAGCCCGTGACCACCTGGGGAAGGGACCAACAGGTTCAGACAGCAGCCCCCAAGCTCTGTGAGTGGTTCTACCCGAGACCCCTTCCTTGGCTCGGGACAGGGGAAGAATCCTCTCTTGGGCTGACGACTCCCAGCTCTGACGAATTTTCTATACATCCCTCCAATCTCTTCATTGGCTGAGGCTAAGGGGTAGAGGAGAGCAGCTTCGGTCCAGCCTGAAACAGCAAGAGTCTCTTTCCTGAAATCTCAGCCAACATCTCACGGATGGAGATTGGGTCCCGGGCTCACCCCTCAACCAATCACCATGACGGAGGAGAATATGACACTTTGATTGGCTTACACTTGAGTCACTCTCCCAATCACTGAAGTGGGTGTCTAGGTGGGGCCTCACTCAAACCCTCGGATTTCCACAGGATCTCCACACCTGTTATTGAAGTGGGGTGAATGGCTGCTGAGTGGCCAGAAAACAGTGTGCCCACCCGTGTAATAGACTCCATGGTTCCCGGATTAGAAGCTCCCACTGTTAAATTCCTTGTTATGCAATCACAAGTACCCTCCTCTGAACCTAGGCACTTCTTGTAAAGGATGCTGCCATTTCGTACCAAGTGTCCAGCAATGTCCACAGGGCCAGTCACACCTTCCCTATTGGTTAGAAGAAAGCCCGGGCTACAGCCTTTATTGCATCCCTTCCCAGTCAAGATGGGAAACTGTCAGTGGTGCAAGTCAGTAATTCAGGAGCTCTGCTTTTGCCAGAACTGAACTTCCGGCACGTAAACAATACTCAAAGGTCTTCCTTCACCACGGAGGATTATCTCCTACACGTTTTACAACACACACATTCTGTCCCGCGTTACCCCATCTTCACCACCTGTTTTGACCCAAGTGGCCTTGACTGCCTTTCAGGGTATAGATTCCTGTTTCAGTTTATAATATGGTTATAACCTACTTTATAATTCATGCCTCCCTAGGCTGCTTCATTAAGACACATGTTTTCTTCCAAATCATCTGACTTTGGACTTTTGACGGGCTTTTCCCCCTTTCATTCCACGTCAAAATGCAGCTTAAAATCTTCTTTCTCAAGTCACCCAGTCTCTTGGAGAGCTCTCTCTTTTCCCCGTGTTTTCTTAGCCATATTGAAGGGGAGTTGCGTCCATTAAATTCAAGAGTTGAGAATGGAAAGATTTGTGCCCCTGCACCACTCGTAAAATTAAGGAAGTGCACCAATGATTTAATAGGACCTTTGTAATGTAGATGCTTCATTGTGTTCTCCAATATCTAATTTTGAAAAGGATGCAAGAAAAAAAACAACTTCTTTCCATATAAATTGTTTTTGCTATAGCTTTCACACTTTATGTTGAAATTATCGACTTCTGATCTGGCTAAACCACTTTCTTTTTTCTCTCTGGCGCTGGACTGCACCAGCCAAAATTTATGACCCATTTTCCTGCTGCTTAATTGTTGTTATAAATCTGTGCGGAACCCAGTTGTAAATTTATCACAAATTGGACGAGATTGATAGATAGTCTCTCTTTAGGATAATTTGAATATAGCTACGCCTTAGAAGAAAGGCCAAATTCTTAAAACTTCTCTTGCAGAGGTGCTTTGTAACCATTATAAATATCTAATTAAAATACAACGTATTCTTTTTCTCTTAAGGATAAAAGAACATTCCACGCCGAGTATTTCGGCTGATTAGCTCATGCTGCTGATGTGAGCAAGGCTAAGGATTTGTTCTTTGAAGCAGCCGGAGGATCTTAAAGGAAAAAAGCATATTGTTTGGCTACACTTAAGAAAAAGAAAATTTACCTACATTTGCCTCCAACTAGCTGTTTCATAAATACACAGTCTTTGTCACAGGGGAAGGATTCGTTGAAAAAAAATGTGATAGCTTAACACAAATTTATCCTCCCTGGGGGGGGCAGGGAACACGTCTCCAGTTTGGATCCCGCCCAGGGCGGAGTTTCAGGGTCACATTCTCACAGGGAGCAGAGCACAGTGGGCTTAAGGACTCAAGTAAAGAACCGGAAGTGGGTTTTCCCCCACTGGGAAAGGTTCCGGCCTAGGTCTGCTCGGTTCTTGCTGTCCCACATTTCACGAGGAGTAAGTTCAGGTGCCCCCCAGCCACACGCGGCAGCCGTGGTTCACGTGATGGGTCCCTTTCCTACAGATGGTAACAGCATGGCCGAGAACAAGTCAGTGAGGCCCAAGGAGAGAGGTAGGAACAAAAAATAAGTCACAGCCCTAAAGTCAAACTAAAACACAAGCCAAGAACGAGGACACCAGCAGGGTGAGACGTGCGGCCGTAGACTGCAGTACCAGCCAGCAGGTGGACCGACTCAACGTTTGACCTGGGGAGCGTGTGAAAATGCAGGTGCTGACTCAGTGGGTCTGGGGTGGGGCCTGAGATTCTGCATTTCCGGCAAGCTCCCAGGTGATGTGGGTGCTGCTCGTCCACGGTCCGCACTGTGATCAGCCAGGTTCTAAATCTACTCCGCCTCTCTCAGTTGTGACATATGTAGCAAGTATTTCTTTTCTTTTTTTTTTTTTTTTTTTTGAGATTTTATGTATTTATTTAGAGAGAGGGGAAGGGAGAAAGAAAGGGAGAGAAACATCAGTGTGTGGTTGCCTCTTACATGGACCCCACTGGGGACCTGGCCTGCAACCTAGGCCTGTGCCCTGACTGGGAATCGAACCAGCGACCCTTTGGTTTGCAGCCCGCGCTCAATCCGCTGAGCTACACCAATCAGGGTGCAAGTATTTGTTTCTAATGATAGTTACAGTACTGATGTTCTACAATGATTTGCCTTTTGTGAATAAATTAAATCAGTTTCAAAATTATTCTGAAAATAATAGTGCCACTCTCACGTTAGTGAGAGAGAAAGCAATGAGGGAATTACCCAGTCCTGGGTGTCTTTATTTTATTTTATTTTTTTACCCTCACCCGAAGATATGTCCACAGATTTTAGAGACAGAGGAAAGGAGGCAAAGGGGGAAAGGGAGAGAGAGAGACATCAGTGTAAGAGAGAAACATCAATCTGCTGCCTCCCACGCTTGCCCCAACCAGGGATCAAACTCGCAGCCTAGATGTGTGCCCTGACCGGGAATTGAACCCATGGACTTTGAACCCACGGTGTATGGGACAACACTTCAAGCAACTGAGCCACCAGGGAAGAGCAATCTTGGGCATCTGTAGAAGTATATGGCCCATAATCCTAAAATTATCTGGCTTCCTTAAACAATTTTCTCCAGGGTAAGAAGCTAGAGAGAGCTTTCGAGTTGCTTGAAGGTCATTTTCAAGGCAGATGAAGGTGGCAACCAGAGCCTTCTCTCAGTGCACGTGTACACGGGGGCACGTGCACAGCTCACAGGCACCCGTCAGGCTGGGCCTTTCAGGCAGGGTGCTCCATCTGGACCGGGAGCTCCCCTGGTGAGCCCTTAGTGTAGACGGAAGCTTCAGGTGCCAGGGAGAGGCCCTGCCAAAGTACTGCAGTCGAAGGCAGCTCCCCAGATGCTGTTTGCCAGGGCACAGAGTCTGTACTATTCTCACTGCACGAGCGGAGCCGCAGTGAAAGGACCTTGGAATGTGCCCAACTTGCACACTTCCTGTCCTTCATTCTGGGGTGTCTGCCCCCACAAAAGTAGACTCTCTCACCCTCCGCTGGCATCCCAACAACTAATAGCATAGCAGAGAAGACCTGACCCTACAAAAAGGGCTCTGTGTGTGTGTGTGTGTACCTGGAACTCTAGCTTGGGGGTGATAATGGGTGGGCCCACTACCAAAGCACCACCCTGGGAAGGAAGAAGGAAGACAGGGTACAAGGTACTTCTGGCCTCCTCGGTAGACAACTTGAGAGTCCCCAAAGCAGGGTGACCAGTCAACCTGGATCAGGTGGCAGAGCCCCAGTTTTTGACTGCCTGTATGATTATTATACACACACAACAGTCTTTGTGATCCGGGTCACCTGCCCATTCTCTCCTTGGGGACAACTGCCTCTCTGGGGCCACCTGTGCAGTGACTGTGTGCTGCTCAGTGCCGAGAGCTTCCTCCGCCGCCCCCTAGGGGTCCGTCCACTCTTCTACACTGCCAGCGGACACTCAAAGCCCATGCCCATGTGAGCGCTGGGGAAACTGACCCACCTTGACTTTGAACTGCCCCCCCGGGCCCTTGGCCATGGCAGCCCCATCCCCAGGCTCTGTGCCACCCAGGAGCCCAGAGATCCACGGTGGATCCCTGCCCCTTCTTCCCTTGCTTCTCCCTTCTCTTCCAGCCCCACTTCTTGGATTTCTCTTATGTCGCCTCTCTTCAAGACTAGCAGCACTATTTAGTCTTCTTGATTCTTGTTCTGCTTCTGTTCCCAAGGTTCAGAGAGACACAGAGGCTTCCCTGCACCACCTCCTGACCCACGGTCCCCTTGGGGCCCCTGGCTGCCCCAGAGCCTGTGAACTCGCACAGCGACGCCCTGCGTGCTTGTGGTGGGCTGGCCGGTTGAAGAGCAGGAAGAACTTGCAGGTGTTTTTCTGGGCCGCCAGGCTTAATCAAGTGTAGCACTTCAGCACTTGCAATTTTTAGCAATTAATGCTCCGAGTCCCCCTCCGTCTTGAGTCCCCACAGAGCAGTTCTGTCACGGCAGAGGGAGAGGTGACCTGCAAAGAGATGGTGCTCCCGGGAATGGGCCACACCAATCAGCATATATCTGGCGCCCTTCATGTGGCAACTTGGAGTATTTTATACGCAATATCCAGGCCTCTAGAGAGGCTAAGCTTTGCTAAGCAAATAAGCTGGTGGGGTCGGTTCACATCCATCCAGAGAAGCAAGAATTAAAAATAAACTTGGGAAAGTGAGCTCCGCAGGTGAAGCTGGCCTTCTGCGGGCCCACTTGGCAGGGAGCTAGAGTCTCCACTGAATGGCCCATTTATTTAACTATTGCTCACATGATAGGCTCTTAAAACATCAAAAGTATGGGTTTTATTCCCAACAATTAGCTTTTAGAATAAAGAATAAACACACACACTTAAAAAAATGTCATTGAACTCTATTCATCAAAACCACTTTTTCACCAGTGGAGTAGAATGGTATTGGCTGGGGCCGATTTAAAGACTCCTACCCTGTGCCCCCCGTCCCCCAATAAATAAATAAATAAATAAATAAATAAATAAATAAAGACTCCTACTCCCTCAGAACTATTGCTATCAACCCATCACTGGGCTTTAAATTTCATGATTAGGATTTTTTTTTTCCTTTGTTTTAACCCATTACCCATCATTAAAATGCCACTACTCCTGCCCTGGCTGGGTGGTGCAGTGGCTTGGAGCGTTGTCCCATGCACCAAAAGGTTGCAGGTTCAGTCCCTGGTCAGGTCACATACCTAGGTTGTGGGTTCAATCCCCAGTCAGGGTACATATTAGAGGCAGCCAATCAGTGTTTCTCTCTCTCTCTCTCCCCAACTTCTTCTCCAAAATCAATAAACATATTCTCGAGTGGGGATTAAAAAAAAAGCCACTACTCTTGGGAGGGGTGATACACTCGAGTCCCCGCAGGGCCTCCCGTCTGCTTGGCACACGGCACGTCACAGGGCCTGAACAGTGCCCAGCACACAGGAGCTTGTCATGAACAGGCAATGAATGAAGGAAGAGACTCTGAAAGCACGCTGGAGGGGGGAAGGCATGGGGACCGCCTGGGAGAAAACGCGTGGTTACTGCATCCTGGCGGACAGGAGTCAGAGAAGGCTGCTGTGAGGGTCACGAAGGCAAGTAAAGTCCCTCATCAGTCCCTACGATCCTACAATTGTGTTCCCACAGGATTCCCGTGGGCCACTTCACACACATACACCAGTTCATGCCCAGACCTGTCACGCCAAAGAAAGGAAGGAACCGGGACCCTTGGGCTCTGAGGGGACCTTGGGGACCATCTAGGACAGTCTCCCATCTAGGGCAGGTATCTGCGAGATCATGCCACTCTTCTTGAATGCCCCCAGGAACAGGGAACTCACTACCTATGGTACCTGCATTATCCTTGATAAAGGTCTTCCTATATCAGTTGAAGTCCATCCTCGCTCATTGCCCACCTACTCACCCTTGTCTACTCCTCTCTCAGTTTGCAGTATTTATCTACTAGCAGTCAGCAAATTAATAGCTTCTGCTTGGGGCAGGGGGCAGGGGAGTAGAGCAGCTACTTCCACCCTTACTGACAGCTCATCACTGGGCATCTCAGAGACAGAGGAGAAAAATTGGAAAATCAGTCAAGAATAAGGGACCTTTGTAAAATGTTTGCTTGTGGTCCACACATTTCATTCACTCTTGAGTTTTCTGGTAAATCTGTTTTGCCCCAGGACTGTGGGGCGAAGTTATGCTTTGCGTTGGGTGTGTGTGTGTGTGTGTGTGTGTGCTTAGCCTTGTGTGTTACAGCTGAATATGGCACATGTGAAAATATCAACCACAGGAGCCTGTGAGGCCAGGCATATGAATATTCCAGATCAGAAAGGAGAGTGGACTCCCCTGTGAATTGCAATGTGTGAAGTTTATAAAGTTAAGCACTTAGAATTCCGTCTTTAAAATTTAAATATTGAGATTGGGTCTCCAGGAAACAAGAGGCAATGCCTATTTCTCAATCGCTTAATTTGATTCCTACCCCCACCCCCCCTTTTTGGTAGCATAAGTTGTTTTTCAAAGCCTCATTCCTTGAATGTTCCCTATGGAAGGAATGTAATTAAACTCCACTGGCCTCCTCCTGCTGGGACCAGGCTGGGGCCAGAGCAGTAGGAAGCATAAAACGGATACCCCGCAAAAAGAAATCCTTATTAAAAGATAAGAAGAGGATCAGCTTCCCTCTGGTTAGGAACAAGAAGCTTTAGAAAGCCACCCAGGCTCTTTCGGCAATGGGCTTAGTCTCAAAGACATTTTAATTAGCGATTTAAGGCTAGAAGGGAGAGGGTAAACTCCTCACCTCCTTCGCTATATGGGAGAAGTTCCACTCCAAGAGAAGCCAGTGCAAGTGGCTGAGAAGAAGGGAGGCCGGGGTCGAGGGGTGACTCGGGAACAAGAAGAAACTTTTTCATGAAATGGCACAGTGAGGTACGCCAGCCTCGCCACCCACTATGTCTGGGGTCCGCCTCCTTGAGGGGCGGTTCTCACCCCTCCGTGGGGCCAGGCACACTACCCCACCGGTAGCAGAGCCATGAAGCTGTCACTAAGGGAGCAGGTCCCGATCACACTCAGATGAAACCTGTCCAAGGAACACTGCGCCCACATAGAGGGGGCCTGAGACCTGCGTGCTGGTCCCACAGAGGCACTGAGGCACTGAGCTGCTGCTCGCTGGCAGTGTGCCAAGGATGACTGGTATAGCGTCTTTGCTCCTCAGTCTTCTTGTCTGTAAAATGGGCATATGAGTGTACCGCTCATAAGATCGTCATGAGGATTAGGTGAGTGAATCCAGATATGACTCAGTGGCATAGTGGCAGGTATACATACATGCACTATGGTCACCCCTCTCTGTGCCTCAGTTTCCTCATCTGTGAACAGAAGGGATGGGCTAGACTTCTCTGCTGGCAGTGATAATGACCCCCGTGGGTCTGCACGCCAGGCCCTAAGCTAAGTGCTTTCCATATCAATGCTCACTGGGTCCTCACTAGAACTTTATGAAGCAGGAGCTGTCACTGTCCCCAATTCATCAGTGAGGGAAGACAGGCAGCGCAGTCAGGGAGCTCCGAGACCAGCAGGACCCACGGCGGGAGAGAGGTTTTAGGGAACTGACTCATTTGATGGTGGGGGCTGGCAGGTCCGGAGTGTGCAGGGCCGGCCGGCGGGCCGGAGGCGCCGGCAGGATTCGATGCTGCGGTCTTGAGGAAGGCTGTCCTCTTCTCCAGGAAATCTTAGGCTTTGCTCTTGAAGCCTTCCACTGATTGGATGAGGTTCGTCCACATCACCAAAGGCATTCTCCGTCAAGGCATTTCAAGTCAACCGGTTGTAGGTATCAATCACAACCACAGAGCACCGTCGCCACAACACCGAGGTTCACATTTCATTAATAACGGGGTACAGTGGCCTAACCGAGTTAACACAAAAGACCGACCCCCACGGGGCCTTCGAGAGGAGAACATACCGAAGACTGTGCACGAGGGAGGGGCCTGGCCTGGATTGGAGCGCGCACCTCCCAACCACTTAGTCACTGTTCTTTTCAATATCTTCTCAACATTCAGGGACTCAGTGACTCTGAAGCTGTCCTTCCATGCTGCGGTGTCCTGCCTGCCAGGGAGGTCAATGCCAGCTTCAGCACTTCTACAAAGGGGGCTTCCAGGCTGCCTGCTGCGGTGGGGGCCTGAAGCCACGTTGGAACGGCACTTTTACGGCATTGAGGAAATGCCAACTGTCCAGGCAGACAGGGGCGCACACCCTCCTCGGACCCGTTTGCTGGCACCATCTTTGACTTGTCATCCCAGCTCTTGGCCCTAAGGATAATGTGGTCCTGGATGGGTGGTAGGTTTTCCCCTCATTGTGTGACATTCGCACGGTCCGTCTTCCAAGTTCATGGGCTCTCTTTCTTTGTAGCCCACACACAGTGCAAGATCAAGAGCTCACAGGCAGCTTCAGGCCCGATGCCCCTCCGTCTCTGGAACATTCCTGAGACAGAGACGTCTTGCCCCAGGGCCGCTTCCCACCTCCACAGACACGTGTCTCCGTGTCTTTCTCACTTTTTATGTGAAGCTGATCTTGTCTCGTGCATCAGAGAAAGTTCTTCTCCAGCCAGCCCAGGCTTTCTGTTTGGGCTCCATGCCCCAGGAATTTTTCACGTGTTGCATTTCCTCGTGGTTCACTTGCATTGTGTTCTGTGGTCGAGAACAGGAAACAGGCCTCCGAGCCATTTGTCTTGCAGCCTAATAGCCAGCCTGGCCCTCCCTCTCCTCATTGCTGCTGCCTGGTGCTGCCTCAGAACAGAGCAAGGTCCTCCCTCTCCCCGGTCTCCGCTGGACGCGGGGTCTGATGCTCCCCTGCCTGGGGCCAGCTGTTCCTTAACTGCTGCTGAGAGCCATTTGCATCTCAGTTCAGGAAAGTCCTTGGGACACAGTGGGATCCAGGGAGCAGCTTTGCATCTTGAGACTGCAAAGGGGCCACCTGCCCTCCCTCCCAACAGGACACTCTTTGGGCCTGATTCCTGATACCTCTGCTATGCCAGCTGCTCCCCCCCAACCCCCATCAGGTCTGCATGGCAGGATCGCCTGCCCTCTCCCAGTTCCCGAGGCTCCAGCTGAAGAGGGCCGAGGTCATAGAATAGACCCTAGCCGATCTCTAGACAGACTGACTTTAGGCAACTAGAGACCTTCTAACAGCTCCTTCTATCCACGTGGCCACCTGTTCCAGGGACCCACATGCAAATCAAGGCCCAAGAACAGTCTTACACTGAACATCTACAAACTGGCAGATGCTTGGATTTCACGGCCAGAGATTCGGATCCAGCCGGCCAGCAGCAAGGCTCATCACCATGCTTCTTTAAAAGCCCCAGGCGATTAAGGTGCGGGCAGGGGAAGAACCACGCCACGCTCCCGGGAGGTGTACATGCCAACTGCACTGAGCGACGCGGTAAACTCTGTAAATACTCTGCATGGTCACTGGAGCCACGTTTTGCTTTGTAGAGAAGTCACTCCCCAAGTCACCGGGAAGCAGTGGGTTTTCCGCGACGGTGCTGGGGTTCGGATCCAGCCCATCCACGGAGCCAGGAACCAAAGGCCCGGCAAGGCCCTCCGGGACGCTGCTCTTAGAATTACAGTCCTTAGACACGGACGATGCCAAGTCCGAGAGGTCATCTGCTCTGTGCCCCATGTCCAGGAGCCGGAGGGACTATTTCTCCATCTCATAGACAAGACAACAGACACCTAACAAGGTCCCCTCCCAGGCCACGTGTTACCTCAGAATTCTGGGGGTGTTTCTGGCTTCCCGGAGCCTCAGTCTCTCTGTCTCTCTGCTTTCCCTCCCTCTCTCCCTCCCTCCCTCCCTCCCTCATCCTCTCTCCTTTCTCTGAAAAGCTCATTTAATGGTTCCCCAGCCTGGCTGCAAATTAGTGATTTATAGACCTGAAAGATGCTAATGATAGCGGTCACCACCACCATCATCGTAACCGTAAACATTTATGGGGCACCGTAATTAGTCATCATAATTTTTATGTGTTAAATAAATAGGACCTAACTCTATAAAGAAACAGGTCCCACTAACTGAGAATATTATGCAGATTAGAAATCTCCTAGAAGCATCTACTGGAAAAGTCTCAACTTCCAAAACACACACACACATTCCGTGGCTTTGTTTCTGGACTCAATTCACTGCAGGTCCCTTATACAATTTCAAGGGTGTTGCCGATCTTCTCGGTTCTCAGCCTGTGGCCAGGGGCCAGTTTTAACTCTCCGCTGCCTGCGTTGGCTACGTTAAGTTCTGCGACAGAAACACCTGTTTCCTGCTTGTTTTTACCAAGGGGTGATTTGTTGTAATCAAGTATTTAATATCAATGAACATTGATCATTATGATGGAAATACTAAGAAGAAGAATTACTATTCGTTGGACACGTGCTCTGTCTGTGTCTGGTGCTGAGCGAATTCTAACAAGCAGTTTGACATTTCCCCCCATGTGAAAGGTCAGGCAGCTGAAACTCAGTGATTAAATAACCGGCTCAGGCAGAAGCAGAATCTACATTTGAACACAGTCCACAAGCCCCAGTGTTCCTTAGCACTACCTTGGGAGTGACCGTGAGGCCCGTGGTCGTAGGCCCGTGCGCGTGACCAGTGTCCAGAGTGGTTTAGCACACGTGTAGACACACTCATGACCACGTGTTAGCACCGTGAGAGCCAGGGCTCTGTCACGGTGTCAGGAAGTTCCCAGAGTCACTTTTTCCTCCAGTCTCGAGTGTCCTCTCCTTGTCCCGTGCCTCTGGGTACCTAAGGACAGTGTCGGGATAAATGGCATTTTTACTTATATCCTCAGCTGTGAGAAACTAAGAAATCCGACTAAGTCAAGATGTGCCTCTACCATAAAAAAAACTAAATTAATCTACTTCAACAGCCAACAAACGGATCAAACAACAGGAAAGTCCATAGCAAAGGAAAGGAAGAAAGAAACCGAAGCCAAAAAATATACTGTTTCTTAACATTTGACAAATTCACATCCCCTTGTCTGCCCTTGGGTGTCTTAAAATAAAATTCTATCACTGTTTCCATGTAAAAAACTTTTTCTGTATAAAATGCCACGTATCAGGAATTTCTCTGTTCATCTGTCTCTTGGGTTTCAAGCAGACAGTCTCTCCCCTGGGGAATAATTTATATGTTAAACCTGTCATCTGCCGCTGCAGCTAGCAGCGTTATTCTCCCTGTCCCACAAAATTTTGCTCACTTAACAAGGTCTGTGGGTGTCCCGACAACATCTTCCTGGTGACGCAGGCCGTAATTTAATGAAACAAACCCCGTCCGCTGCTGGCATCTGAATGTTGTCCTGGGAAATGTCCACACACTTGCCTTTCTTTTCTGCAGCTGAAATAAGGGATGAAAACATCCCCCATGCCCCCTGATCTTGTTGCCCCTGTCAAACTTCAAAGCCTGTGGAGATGCAAGACAAGCTTTTTCTGATTCGTTCATTCCTTTCCACGTGGATTTGAGAATGGAATGAGAAGGGAGCCGTGGGGTTTAAGCCATTCCAGCAGGCGCTCCGCCTTGGACAGAAACTTCCAGAAATCAGATCCTCCTAGTTGTCCATTTCAACAGAGGCCTCTCCCCCCTCAGCTGGGACAAACAGATTTTTCCTCGCGGACTTTGCCTTCCTTAGCCATTTTGAGAAAGTCGGAGTCAGCAACCTTAGAAGGACTTGCCTATCTTAGCTCCTCCCCACCCTCTTCCTTGCCCTTCCCGTAGGCGGGGTAACACACTTCTGCCCAGCAACCCCTAGCCAAGCTCGGCTGTTGACACCTGTAGTGTAGGGCTCTCTTTGTCACCACATCCAGGCACATAGTAGGTGCTCCATGTCAGCTGAATGAATGAATGCATACAAGCTAAAGTGGAAAGAAAGTTAGAAATCATGCCGTCTAATGCCTTCATTTGGCAGGTGAGGAGTCTGAGGCAAAGGACCTTCGGAGGCCAGAGGGATGTGGTGACTTGACCCCCAGGCCCGAGCTCGCTGTGCTGTGTGCGCTAACAACCTGTCCCCCCCACTCCGCTCCGGGAACACCCAGTGTAGACAGTGTGCCCCTGGCCCTGGCCCTGCATCTGCAGTGGGGGTGCAGGCATGGTGCACCCCAGCGCACTGCTTTCGCTCCTCCCTCCACGTCTGTATTTTCTCTTCTGGATGAACAAAGAGTCGTTTTGTCATTGCATTGGCCTCACCTGCCTTCCTCCCTGCAATTCCTGCTGCAAACAGCCTGTCTTCCCGCGGCCTGGCATTCTTCAAAGATTCCTTATGGCCATCTGGCCCCCTGTCCTCCTGGACGCCTCTGCTCTCAGGACCACTTTGGGGATGTAACGTGCCCTTAACAAGATTTTACCCCTCCCTCCCCGAGCAGACACTGACATTTCTGCCACAAACAGGATTCCACAATTTAAAAAAAAACAAATCATAAACGCTAAAATCAAACACAAAAACTGGTGGTGTACCAGGAGCTGCTAAGAGAATGACAGTCATCAGTTAAAAAATTAAGCGCATCAGCCTGAAGATAAGCCATCTATCTCTATTACGCTCTGAATATTAAATTAGCCAACTGGTGGACATTTCTACAGCTATGCTATAGCAAAGAAACAGAAAGTAGGGGTTTTTTTTTCCCCTTTGTGTATAATCACCAAGAAACAGAAAGACACAGAGATTAACAATCAAATGATCTCCGTCTTGCTTATCCAGTCAAGCTAACCCTCGCAACCCAGTTTTTGTCGGTGGGAAACTGCCAACTTCTGAATGAAAGGCAGGGGTGTTTTCTCCCGTTATTTCACCGCCAAGCTGTGTTTCTCCTGAAAGACATTAAAATGGAGGAAAGCAACCCCAGGCCACTCACTGGGATTGTTCTCGAGAATTCTAGACAGACCATAAGCAATTCAGTGGGTCACTCACAAAGACCCTGGCCCTGCACATCTCGGCAGCAGCATGCGGGTGAGCCAGAGGTAATCAGCACCACCAAAACGCAGAGCAGAACTCTTATCAGAAGATGTCATTTTTTTCCTAAATGTCATATATACAATTTTTATTGGAGCGTGATGACAGATAGTGAATAACTTAACATAAATTTGCATACTATAATACAGCTGTTAATTTATGATCACATTAAAGCCCAAAGTTTTGTAGTTTGGGGCACTTAAAAATCTCAAGCTTTGGAAACTTCCCCTCCAGTCTGCCATTTATTCATTACTTACCTAGGGCTGCCACGTGAAGTGCAGTTGTCGGGGTGAATTTGAATTTCTGATAAACAGTGAATTATTTTTTCAGTGTAAGTATGTCTCACGCAATATGTGGGACATACTTATACTAAAACATGATTCATTGCATATCTGAAGTTCACATTTGGCTGGATGGTGGCACTACTATTTGATAAATCTGGCAATTCTATCTTTATATAATAAGTACTGTAAGCCCTCCGGCTCTTTGCTGGCAGGGGAGGGGCCATAGTCCAGGAGAGGACACCGGCTGCTGGGGTCTCGGTACCTTTAGGCAGAGTCAAAGGAATCAGACTGTGGAGGCGCCAGTGAAAAGGGGGGAAACTGAGGCAGGAAGCACCGGGGATGGTAGAGCCATGTTTTTCAAACTTTTTGGACACAGTCCATCAATACAGCGCAGGAAAGTGAAGGAGGAGATTTTTTAAATCCGCTTTACAAATAAAGAAGCCTGTCAGATCAGTTAGGACACCTTCCAAACCCATGTCACTAATTTGAGGCCAAACTGGGAATGAAACTTCGGTCTCCCAGCTCCCCGGCCTGGGCTTTTGGCTTCACTTGACCACACTTCCTACCATCCATTTTCCTGGTCTCCAAGTTACAATATACATTCTAGGACCCATTTTTTTTTTAAATTTTACGTAATTGTATCACTTCTATACCATTTTACCAGTTCATATTTTTCTAAAATTTCCAAGATTTACATCATTTCTGATCTGAACTGAGTATGTCGTTGCTTATGGTATGCACTTGACTTATGGCCACTTTGAAGTTCAGCCATCTTGGTAATTACCCGCTGATCTTTAGCGTCTTGCCGCCCTCTGGCCCAGAGCCTTGTCTCAGTGTGCTGGCACCTCAGTAAGTCCGTACCCGGCACCCTTCCCCATTCTCTCTCCTGGGTGGGCACTGTCAGAGACACAAGAAAAACATTAATAACAGAAACTAGTATTCACTATCACTTATTCTCCCTAATCTATCAAGTTGATAGAGTACCTATTACAAGTATTCCCTTGTACAATGAAAAGATAGGCCCAGAGAGGTTAGGTGTCTATCTCAGGGTCACACAGCAAATACAGAACTCAATTGTTCCTGCTCTAACTCTCATGCTCTGTCATCAGGACAGGGGGCTACTGAGCTGAGACGCCTGCAAACAAGTGCACCGGTGGGGAAAAGACATCAGCTCAAGAGCTAGCTTCCTGTTTTGTAGATTTTTTTTCTCATGTACACTTGTAAAATGTTTTCAAAGCAAAGGGGCGTCCTAGCCACGGCCCCTGGACCACATGCAGCCCAGGATGGCTATGAACGAGGCCCAACACAAAATCGTAAATTTACTTAAAACCCTTTTTTTCTTATCAGTTTTCATTAGTGTTTGTGTATTTACTGTGTGGCCCAAGGCAACTCTCCCCCTTCCAGTGTGGCCCAGAGACGCCCAAACGTCAGACCCCCGGTGAGACGTTGGGCATCTCGCAATCATTGACTTTACCACCCTCTAGATCCTCCACATGGGTGGCCAGCCACCCCACGGATCATCTCTTTTCTGGTTGGGAGAGACCATTTCCAAAGAAATGCGTGACTTCCAGAGCAATTTCCCAGAATGCCATGCTTCCTCCCCTGCTCTACCAAATTCAGGGGCTCCTTCCAATATTTTCATCAGCTCAGTGGTCACTCAATTTACAAAGAGAAGGGCATTGGGCTCCCTCCCTCCTTCCACCCCGTGGAACAAACTTGCCGTTGGTTCCTGCCTGAGCCCCCGCGTTGAAAGCGGTTCTCTGCCAACCCCCCCGGGGTCAGCACAGAGGAGCCGCAACCCACCTCCGCAGGGTGGTGCAAAGCAAGGACGCTCATAGCGGGACTCACTGACAGTGTTTTGCAGGTCCTGCGGCCCTTCACCCGCCCTAGGTGGAGCCAGGCTGCCGGCTGAGAGCACAGGCTGTGGGTCAGTCACCCCGCCTCAAAGCCAGCCTGAACCCCTGTCCCACCCATGGAGCCCTGAGCCTCGGTTTCCTAATCCGTTAGAAGGGGATAGTAATCGCACCTGCTTGGTGAGGCCGGGGCTGGTGAACCGGTATAATGTATGGAAGCCCAAAGCCCGGCAGCTAGCAGTGCTCCAGAAACATTCATTTTTATTTTGCTGTGGTTGTTGCCAATCTTCCCGTTATTCCCATTCAACGGGTCATCTCAGAAATCTTAGGCAGACACACGTCACTTCCACGTGTCTCTCCTCGCCCTGCCATCGAGCCTCGGCGCCACCCAGGGTCTCAGCCCGTGCATTCTGCTCCCCTCGCCAGCAGGGTCCCTTCTCGGCCACTCCTGAGACGCCACTGCATGGCTCCTCCGGGTCTCTCTCCCTTTCAGTTCAGAACATTCTCTAACCTTCCTTTCCTTCCAACAACACGCTCTTTTGCCATCCCGTTTGCCCAGGACACTATTTTCTGCTTAGGGACCAACAAAATGATCACATAACCTAGATCTGAGGACTCGAGGACTTACAGGTCATTGGTTGATCCCAGCAAGGGTCACAGGCAGGACCCATTTCCATGCTCCCAACTGGGTTTATGTCCCGTAGGAAGCGTCTGCCTCCGAGTGTCCCTCAGCCATCAGGGTACCCGCTCTAATGAAGGCGAGGAAGGCTTCCCTTCCTGTTCACCTCTGCCTGACCTGGTCATGGCCACTGGCATTGTGCAGGCATGGGCTGTCACTCCCGCCATCCACACTGCATATTTCTGCCAGTCACTACCCTTCCTCTGCCCAGTGAGCTGCCAGAAAAACCCCTCTGAGCCTCTGCTTTCTCATCTACAAAATAAACATTCAGTGAAGAGATAAAGTGAAATGTGCCCTGTGCCTGCCCCACAAAACTGGGTCAACAAATGTTCATGGGGCTGCAGAACTTGCCCTTCTTCCAAAGACGTCATTGGTTTTGCGCTCTGCCCCTCTCCCCAGGCCAGGCTTTCTCTCCCTGGTCCCCACGGTGCACCCACATCTCCTGTCCCCCGCTTCCTTGCCCTTCAACCAGGGCCTTGGCCCAGGGGAGCCGCAAGGCCCTCTGCAAGGGCAGCAGCCCGCGTCGGGGCGCGGAGGGGGTGCTTTGTCCCAGCATGACACTCCTCTTTCTTACGTGCGCGCACACACATACACACGGGTGCCGCCTCTCGGAGCAGGACACACTGGCTCCATCCAGCGCAAAGACAGCCTGTGCCTGCTGGTGGGAGGGCTCAGAGCCAGAGGGGCAGCTGGGCTCTGATCTATTTCCTCCGTGGTGCCACAGGACCCACCGGTCCTCCAGGGGCGCCCAACCTCTGTAGGTCAGCCCACCACCTCTAAGCTTGACCCCCACGGCCTCTTACTCTGGACACTGCAAGGCTGGGAGGCTGCCACCCCAGGAGCTGCTGGGGGCCCATCTGCTGTCACCCTGTGGTGGGTAGGAGACAGCGCCCTGCAGCTGGCCTCACCCAGCTCAGGCCTGCTTCTCTGTCCCCAGGTGCCCAAGCTCCCCTGCCTGCCACCACTACCGCCCATGGATACGAACTTGACCCCTGGCTGTCCGGACCTAAGATCCTGCAAAAATACCTCCAGCCAGCTGGTCCCGCTGCTCAGGATCTCCTTGGGTAACTGTCAATCTGGCACCCAGAGGAAGCCCATTTGCCCCCAATTTAAGGTTGGGTCCCTAGGAGAAGCCTCACGCCCGTGCAGGGGAAATGGAATGAGGTCGTTCGCACTTGGTGCGTTACAGGGAGCAGGAGACGCGGGAGACAAAAGAAACAAACTATTCCTGAGGATCCGCGGCTGAAGCGAATTGCCGTGATTAACACGCGCCGCTGCCGAGATGGATGGGCTGCGACGTGGTCGCGTGAGGCAGGGAGGCGTAAACCGCGCAGAGCGCACACGCCAATAAAGCAGCGATAATGGTGCGGCTGTGATGGAACTCGTTTCAATTTTGTTCCAAAACCTTGTTTAAGTGCTTTTATTGTTTCTGTGTGAAAGAACACAAATGCCTTCTGAAAATTGCTTCGGCGTAAGCCTCACCTTCTCTGGGAAGAAGTCTTTCTGATCCCTGCAACCCCCACCCCACCCCCCAGCAGGTTCCGTGGCCCCTTCGATGCCGCCTCCGGCTTCCAGGGCGCCCAATGGGGTGGGGAGAGTGGTCCGCTGGACTCGTCTGCCTCCTGGGCCGTGTGCTGCCCACGTCCACCCCACCCGTAGGACAACGCCGGTTCCGCCAGGCACGGGGTGGCCGGTGGCCGCACAGATGCCCGTCTGGGTAGGAAGAGGCGGTTTGCAAACATCAAGGGAAGTCCCGGGGTTGCTAAGGCACCTGCAGGGCCGGGGGATTCTTGTTCGGCACCATCTGTGAGCGAGAGCCCTCCAACAAACAAATCAAACAAGGGCATAAACTGAGGATCCTTTCTTGTGGGGCTGGGGAGTGGTGACTTGTCCTGTGGCCACAGTCACCCACTTGGGGTTTTGTCCCACGTGAAAGGGCAGCCGGATAGCAGAGGTTTAATAAAAAAGTTAACAAGAGTGGGGCCCGGGGTGAGGACTGGGGGAGTCCCCCCACCGCCAGGCAGCTCTGCCCATGAAGGGAGCTGCTGACCCTGAAGGGGGCACTCCTAACTGAAGCCTCTGTGTGATGTCTTGGGGGTCCGAGGGCTCCGCTTGCCCAGTGGATGGGGGACAGGAGGAGTCAGGCTTTGGCTGGGAGCCCTCAGCACCCAATCCCACTAGAGACAGGGTGTGTGGGCCTCACTTGCAGGGAAGCCTCCCTGTCACCCTCCGTCCCCTGCCTGCAGGCTTTGGGGGCACCTGTGGGAAGGAGGACAGAAAGGACCAGCCCTTATCTCCCCTCCACACCCACCTCAGGGAGCACAGCCCTCCACATCGGGCGTGAGGGGGAGGGTCTGCCAGGCCACTCTGGGAAGGGGACCCCCTGCAGGCCAGCTGGCGGCCACCCCCACCCCCACCCCCAGCACCTGCAGCCCAGCTGCGCCTGGCAGGCAGAGGCTGGGCCACCAAGGCAGGGTCTCAGCTTCTTTGAGCAGAAATCGGCGGTCAAGGCTCTGAGGCGCATGTTGTCTGAGATTTAGTAAGTCCCCTCGCACCCCCAAATTTAATTTAAAAACAGAAACTTTCCTCCCCAAGAGCCTCATTCTATTTATCCAAACACACTCCGTCAGCTCCGCGGGGACGGGAGACACGCTTCTCCGTGCACACAGGCGCACGTCAGCGGGGAAGCTCCTGCTGGCCACTGCTCTGGGCCTGCTTTTCCTGAGCCTGTTGTTGGGGAGGCCGTTCTCGCCAAGGGATCCCTTTCACCAAGAGCCACCGGCGACAGAAAAAGGAACAGAGCCGACATTGTATCAGGTGGGAGAGGGTGAGCGGTGGCCCTGGAGACAGGCCTGTGTGAGGCCCAGCCCTCTGGTGCCTGGCTGGGCAGCCGTGGGCAGCCTGCCTGGGCTCCAGACACCTCCATCTCCTCCTGTGCAAAGTGGGGTCTTGCGAGGATCGGACAAGACGACAAGGAGGCATAGTGCTGGGTTCTTGGCAAAGGGACGTTATCGGTTCTGTGTGAACGCAGCAGTTCCCACACATAGGCACGTGAAGGCAGACGAGCCACCTAAAGGCACCTCTGGCAGAGGGTCCAAAGGAAATAGACTGATAGGCTTTGAGGGGCGCTTGCTGGGAAGGGCCTGGGGGACGGATCCCCCCACAGGCTACCCAGGAGGGGGTTCGTCATTCCTCTTGAGGGCTTAAGGTTAATAGGCAAGTGAGCCAGGACGAGCCAGTCCTGGGGACACAGGATTTGAGGAACCTGGAGTCCAGTCCGCCAGCTCTTCCCCACTTCCGCCAGCTCCGAGTCTGGCCCCGGGCAGGCTCTCGGGCCCCCGCAAACCTGCCTTCTGTCGGACTCCCGAGTCCTCGGCCTGGGTCTGCCTGTAGCCACATGTGTGGCCTTGACCTAATTCTTGCCCCAGGAGGGGTCCAGAGTCTCCAAGGCCCAGCCAAAGCTCAGCTACAGGTTTTATGTCCTAGAATCTTCCACAGCCCTCTGATGACAGGAGTGGGGACTTGTCACTGGCATCTCCCCCAAGGCGGCCCCTGTGGAGTTCTAAATTCTCATCAGGTTCTCTCTCCTGGGGTGACCCCATGCTCGTGGGCTCACGGGGTCTCTAACCAGCACTCTTAGAAATAAATTTGATGCTTAGGCTCCCCAGCTCCTCTCTCAGAGCAGAAGTGCAAACAGAGCTCCTTAAGAAAACCCCTACCTACATGGCCCCTTACGGGGAATCCTCACTGCACCCCTTTGCGCTGTGATTGCTCCGCATTTTACAGGCGAGGTAACTTAACCTGGGTGAGGGTCACTAACTCACCCCATCTTCTCTCTAGATCTGATGAATGCCACATCTCCGCTCTTCTGTTTTGATAGTGAAATTCAAAATCTCAGGAGTTCATTATAAAAGAAAAAAATAGACGCTGGCCGGGTGGCTCAGTTGGTTGTAGTACACCAAAAGGCTGCTGGTTCAATCCCCAGTCAGGGCACATAACTGGATTGCAGGTTCGGTCCCCGGTTCGGGCACGCAGGGGAGGCAACGGATCCATGTTTCTCTCACATCAATGTCTCTCTCTCTCTCTCTCCACCCACTCCTTGCTCTCTCTCTAAAAATCAATAAATATATCCTCAGGTGAGGAGACATAAAAACATACACACATAACCGAAAAATCGTAAGTTGCTCTTTGGACTTTGGATGTATTGTTTAACTTCAACTTCCTTTTAGCTAGGGTTGGGTATATTGTAAAACTGAGCTGGTTTATGGAATTATTTTCCTAAAAAGAGTAACAGGTGAGAATTTCTGTGTGGCAAAGTGAGGGCAAGTCACCCGACCTCTCTGGGCTGTGGTTCCTGGTCTGAACGTGGGGGCATTAACCTCATGGACCTTCTGAGTCTCTGCTCCCTCCCTTCTTACCGTCCTGCCCCGTCCTCTGGGTCACCTGCCGCCTGAGAGCATTGCCGCCTCTCCCCTAAACTGGCCAACAGATGCACCTCACTTCTGGGCATTCGCTGAAATCTGGCACCAGACGCCACTTCACGTCATTAGACAGCCTTCTTGAGCAAAAGAGTGTTTTTTCTTTTCTTTTCTTTTTAGCTTGCCCTCCCACTTATACCCTGAGATATAAAAATGGACTGACCAGGCAATAGGGAATTTAAAATGAGCTTGGGGAAAAAAAAGAAAAAGAAAAAACCCTAAACCCGGCTACAATAAACCATATCGGAGTGGAGATCTCTGTCTAACCAGAAAATTCTCTGCCCAGACAATGGCTCATTTATTTCCGACAATATTCACTACAACAGCATTCCCGGCCAACAAAAGGATTTCTACAGGTTCTTGGAGTTGGCTGCAAAGGGATTTAACCTACATAGAAAAGAGAGCTGTTCAATTATAGATTCCCAGGCGCGAGGGAGACCTTTGTAAATAAATTGTAAGGTGGTCTGCTGAAATGCGGTTACCTCCCTGGGGCGCACCCCGGCTCCCCGCAGTGTGAGAGGGAGGCACCTCCCTGCTCCGGGGGCGTTTGGGTAAATATTTGGGTAAATATTTGGGGAGCGATGGCTCCTGCTTGCTGCTGCTGCAGTGGCTGCTGCTGCAATAAATGGTTAGCAGAGCCAGCTCTCGGAGGAAATGGTCCCTTCCTCCCAGACCCTCGGATGATACATTTTTATAAACATCCAGGCAGGCAGCCGCTAACAGCTCCTGGGCTTTGCAGACACGTTTCAGATTCCCGAGCATGGGCGCTGAGGAGCAGGCAGGA
This sequence comes from Micronycteris hirsuta, assembly GCA_004026765.1. Taxonomy (NCBI): domain Eukaryota; kingdom Metazoa; phylum Chordata; class Mammalia; order Chiroptera; family Phyllostomidae; genus Micronycteris; species Micronycteris hirsuta. Next base: position 45,905 of record PVJI01008153.1, read on the forward strand.
GAACGGAGGGCGGGGAGGGCTCTGAACTGGGCCTTCTAAATTTAACATGCAGTGGCTCTTAGGCCGGGTGGATACAAAATAAATTCCAGTGCTTGGAGCGCTTATCTTTGTGTACCATTTCCCAAATAGTAAGTGACCTGGGCTCCTACTTAGACTGAGTTATCAAGGCCTTGCACACAGGCCTGAGGACGGGAATGCTGGGGGGAGGGGCGGGGGTGGGAGTGGGTAAACAGAGCAAGTTGATCACTCTCCACGTGCCTGTGACACTTGTGACATTTGTTCGGCCTGGCAGAGTGGTCCCAGATCTGCTTATGCCGCAGGCTGTCCCTGGGGGCTGGGAGGATGGTCGGATGCCGCCGGCCATCCCAGATGCCGAAGGCCCCATGGAGTTGCCCACGCCCACCTCCTGTTGGTGAGGGATTCGTAAATGTCCTACCGAGCCCTCGTCAGACACTGCACAACAGCTTTGGAAATCTCCAGTGGGCGTGGGACTTGCCTGGTTCCCTGTAGAGTTCTAGTCATTTGAAAACCATTCCCTACATTGAGTCAAAATCTTTCTCTCTGGGACTTTCCATCAGGCCTGGTTCTGCCCAGAGTAACTACAGGGGAGAAGTGTGTGTTCCCTTTGACACCCGCCTGCCGCTCAGACACGCGACAATGCCCTCACTTCTCTCCTTGGTTTGCTCTGCTCCCCAGACTTCTCTCAGCCTGCCCCCTAGGAGGGGAGTGTCGGTACCCCCTGCTCCATCCCCTCTCTCCTTGCCCCTCCCTCGACCCCACTGACACTGGCACTGGCCTCGCCTCTGTCCCCCAGCTGACCTTTCCTAGTCTTTAATGTCCTTGGACATGTCCAGGAGATCAGCGACACTGTCCAGGGTCCCTTCCTTTCCAGTCCTCTGTCCCCTTTCCCTGGACAGTCCTTACGGTTCGGTCCTCAGCCACATGCCGTTCTCTCCCACCCCCACTGAGAGCCCTCGTCCACCTCCCTGGACCTCTCGGGGCCCTGGACGCAACCCTGCCAGAGGAAGAGGCAGGGCCCACCCGGTCTGTCCCATTTCCATCTTTTCACTGGCCACCCGGGAGTGAAACCTGGGGACCACTTTTATCTCCCTTTATCCCCCAAGACCCCCCTCCCCTGGCAAGCCTTCCCTTATTACAACGAATCCACATCCTAGACTCCCGCACCCCAATCCAGACCGATGAATGTCGAGTATTCTGGGGTGAGGCCCTGGCCTCAGCAGGGAGCAGGCGAGAGGGAGTCACCGCTCACACCGCGTCCGTCCTTCAGCCCCTTTCCCCTCCCCACGGCAGACGCCGTAGTCGGGCTGCACTGGCCTGGACCCTCACAATCGTCCGTCCTGTCTTCTCTCCCGGTTCTTCCAACCACCCAGCCCACCCGCTGTTGTCAGGGAACAAAATTCCATTTTCAGTGTCGCTTCTGCTCATCAAAAACCTTCAATGGCTCCCTATTACCTACCATAATAATAAATCTTTGAATGAATGAGTGAATGGTCTCCCAAATACATAATAGGTTATATGGATGATAGGTAAGGGACCGTATCTCACCTCTTCTTCCTGCTCCCAACCCCCAACTCTGCTAAGTGCATGTCAGGGACTCAGTGACTACCTGAGAGAGAGCGGACAAAAAGAATCGCTCTGCAAATCCAATGCAGAGGAAGCCGGCTGGACGATTTCACTAGCATTTACTTAAGGGCTTATTTCTTTAAACATCATACACCATCACCTGTGAATGATCGATGACCATGGAGAGAACAGAAGCCTAACCGTTAAAAAACAGCAGAGAATTCAAAGACTGAAATCTAAGTTACTTTTTGAGCGTGTTTTAGGCCAATGAATGCTTGTGTTCAATAATTGGGACAATCCTTTAAAACTAGGTAATTAGATGTGCCTTATTTGCCACTCCCCCCACCCCCACCCCCCACACACAACCATACACACTGTAGGAATAAATAACTCAGCTCCCAAAGTAATGCACTACTTTTCTCTCGACCCTTCCCTGGGATAGAGACAGTGGTTACGTTTCAGCACGCTGAGGGGAGTGGGCAGAGAGAGGAGGGGCGGAAGCCACAGCGACAGGAACTAGAGGGGACTGGGGAGTTAACAAGCTGCTCTTCAACTGATTTGTCGTTCAAATGTGAGGCAGTAGGTACAACCAATCTGCAAACCCGTTCAAAATGTCTATGAAAGCCGAGCGCTCACATCCCTTGTAACCCAGCGATGCCAGTCCTGGGTACGCACGTATCCAACAGAAATGCGCACATAGGTTCACCGAAATCCACATGCAAGAATGTGCGGCTTCCTCAGAATGACCCCCAAACTGGGCACAACTCGAGCGTCCATCACAGTCGAAAGGACTGGATCACGAGCTACCATGCAACCATGAGAATGCGCACCAGGCAACTCCACACCGGACCACGAGTGAATCTCAAAGACGCCATGCAGAACACAAGAAGGCAGATGCAAACGCCTACACACTGGACCTTCCATTTATGTAAAGATTTTAAAAGGCCAAAGTAATCTTCCATGTGGGAGGGAAGTCGGGAGAACGGTCGCCCTGGCTGGGGTGCTTCAGAGCGCTGGAAATCTGCCGTGTCTTGATCGGGACTCCGGTTACACGGGTGTGCTTGCTCTGGGCACATTCACTGCGCTGCGCTTCTGTTTGAGCCTTAGTTTGTTGTTGTGCGTTATTCTTCCATAAAAGGTACAAAAGGGATGAAAGAAGGAAGTCAGAAGGAAAGCGGGGACCTAGGCAGCAAGGCATGATGGGAAACCCTTGGCCTCTGAAGATCTGGATTTAGTTCTGACTCCGCCACAGACTAGCTGTGTGACCTTGGACAAGCCACAGACCTCTCTGAATGTCTGTGCTGTCCATCAATAAAATAGGCAACAGAAACTGCCCTCCCGCCCTCCCAGTGCAGTTGTGAGGACCGAGGCATATACAGGATGTGGAGGTCCTTCGGCGGGCGGGAGAGAAGGGCAGGAGGCACACTGCGGTTATTATCACAGATCTCTGAAGACAGGAGTTCTTGGCGGGGTTGGCGCTGCCGATGAAGCTCAACCCAGGGCCATGGGCGGTGAGGGCTGACACGAATGTGCGTGTGTGTGCATGCGTGTGTACACATAGGCTGGTTTCCGTTCTTTCATTCCATGTCCTCACCTAATCCCTCAATGGCCTGGACCTCAGAGTACAGAGCGCTTGGAATAAGCCACGTGTTTATGGGATGTGGGTCCTGTCCCTTCCCTTTCAAAGTGGCTATAAATAGATGCTATATACACTTTCTTAGTTGCTTTTTCTTAGGTATGCATGCATGTCTACATCTGAATCTGCCAAATTCTTTAAACGAGCACGTAGGACTTTTGGGACATTGGCTAGGCAAGGCAGCGATGTTGAGAGAAAGCCTGCCCACCACCTTCTCATAAACCCTACCTCCCACTCCCCAACCCTCCAACCCTGAAACAGTTCTCCCAGACACATCCATGGAATCTCAAAGCCAAAAAGTCAGAGCTGGCAGGACCTCAGCGCCCCGCTTTAGAGAATCAGTTAGTGAGGAGCCCAGGCCCTCGTCCTGGCTTCACCCTGAGGACTCAGGGCTCACCTTGGAGACAGGTCACAAGGGGAGGGACTTTTCTTCTCGGTCAGTGGACAAAAGGGCAGAGCCAAAGTCACCACCTTTCCCACAGATTGGTTCTGTTCTTATAGTCTTATGTCCCCCGGAGAATCGGAGGGAATGGAAATCTTGATTCTTCGTCTGGCTGTGTTACCTGTGGCCATCCCGTCCCTGTGCTAGAACGCAGTCTCTTCGAGCTCCCTGCCTTCTGGAGGGCGGGGGGCTGCGACGCTGCAGCCCCCTTTATACTCCGCCGCGTCCAGCAACAGGTGGGTGAGCGGTTCTCAACACCGTGTGTGCCGCCGTTGCTACCGGTCGAGGGGAACAAAATGGAAGCCGCCCTCGCTTTGATTGCCTTTAGCAAAATAGGAAAATGTTAATTTTTCTATTAGGTCCCTGAATCTCCAGGAGAAGTCTCTTTGAAAGCAATGACATTTTTATTTTCTTTTTCTCAGGTATACTCCGTGTCCTATCTGGGGGCATGGGTTGGTGCAAGTGACTTGGGGTGTGTGTGTGTGTGTGTGTGTGTGTATGCGCGCGTGCGTGTCTGGCTTGCAGAGAAAATGGTACACAAAAATCTAAATGTGGCAAAGTGATAGTAATAGGAAAGGGCAATATTTTTTATTATTTAAAGGCTTTATCCATAGATTTTCCATGAAGTTCCCTTCACAGGTTTATTTACTGCATTTCGATATTGGTTTACAGATCCTAAACTCTATGATTGAAAGACAGAGAGGCGAAGAAGCTTAGAAATAAAATGAGAAGTTTCTGCCCATTGGAAATCAAAAACAGATGAAAAAGTCTCCTTGAAAATGAAGGAACTCTGGATTGAGAATATAAATCACAAGGAAAAGATTCCATTTATTTTGTTCATTTTTATTTTTCCCAATACTTATTAAATATTTAATCAGTATTTCCCAATGTTAAATATTAGTAAATATTTAATATTCAATATTTATTTTCAACCTCCCAAGGGCACCATTCCTTATTTTACAACATAAGCCCCAGCTGAAGCAAATTCGGCTGGATTTTAGGGTTGCTGTCCTCTGACACCTCCTCACGGATCGGTTTAATGCACGCGGAGGACCTCGGGATGAAACGCGCTCCCTTCTACTGAGTATGCTCACACGCAGGTATCATCGGCTTGCTCGGTACGTTACAGTTTCCAGAGACCTTTCGCTTTCACCAGCCCTGAGGGGCGGGTGGGAAACCGTCGTGACCCCAACTTACACACCACGCGGCCTGTTGATGTTGCCTTGGCAACTGGCTCAAGGCCATGGCTGATGGATGATGGATCCAGGATAGAACCTCTGGCTGAACCTGGTGCTTGTTCTGAGGCCTAGCCAAGGTCAGAGAGAGAGGCTGCAGAGGCGTCCTTGCTGCGAGTGAGGCAGGGCAGGCCGATGGTGAGAGTCCTCCCAATTCTAATTCGGAGTTACTTGGCCTGAGCCACAGGCGTCAGGGAAAACCTTGGGGATCACTTTGGAACGTTATCTTCTGGAAAACACTTAGAGTGCTACCTGGCTTGACATGAGAATATTCTGCTCAGAACCGCGTCCTGCCACCCCCCTCACCTCCCCACCGTGAAGTTCTCCTGACACTCCAGGAGAAGTAGACTCTCCTGGGCGCTCACCAGCACAGACAGAGGGCCGGACCATGCCCAGGGCAGCAGGATAGGACAGCGCAGCCCGGGGCCCAGCCTCCCACCTGCCAGGGAGCTGCTTCTATGTCAAACATTTGGGCTGCGCAGGTCAGCCCGCTCCTCCAAGGGAAAGCACTTTCCTGACGAAGCATCTCTTCCTTCTCCTCTTCATTTCAAAGGAATTCTCCTCTACCCCCCAGTGTTTGTATCTCTTAGTTTTTTTTCTAGAAGGCAAAGAAACATATGTAGCACCCATAGAGCATAACTACCCCTTCCACTGCTTTTCTAGACAACCCCCTGCACATGGCGTTGGCTGCTCCGGACGCAGCCCAGATGGCTGCCCCCGCGTGGGACGCCGTCTGCCTTCTGTGCCTGGAGAGCGGCTGTCTGTCGCCTGGGATCTGGTCCTGTCCCACTCAGCCAGACCCACACAATCCTTTTTAGTTCTTGAACACGTCTCAGAGTATCCAGATAGGCTGTTCCACCCGCATCGTTGTAGGCATTTCTGTTTAGTATTTTCACTTGTCAGGAAGTAAAACGTTCACCCATGCAAACTGGAAGTATAACTGCCTGAACCCCTGGCGTATACCCATCACCTGGCTTCAACCAGTGTCAACTATGGCCACTCTAGTTTCCTGTAAGTCCCCACCCCGCCCCACTTCCATGAAAAAAAAAATCCCAGACATCATAGCATGTCACCTGGAAACATTTCAGTGTATACCTCTGAAAGAAAAGGGCTCTTTTCTGAAGCATGACCACCATGCCACCGTCACACTAAAACCGTAATTTCCTAAGCACATCAAATGTCCGCTCAGGGTTCAAGGTCCTGTGATTGACTCTTTTTTTTTTTTTTTGGACGGGTTTGTCTGAACCAGCATCCAAACAAGCCCACCTGCTTTTCACTGGCTTATTCTTATTCATAGAAAAGATCTCTGTCCACGCATCCTTTCCTCCTGCAGCCTCGCGGTCCCCAAGTGCCGCGATGTGTGTCCCTTGTCTGTTCTTCCGCAGCTCCCGGGATCTCCATTCCATAACCCTTACCACTGGTCTGCACCCTGGGATAGACTGTGAGCTCCGCCAGGCGGGTCAGTGGGTCTCCAGCTGACGCCACTACGCCCGGCACTGTGCCTGGCCAGTAGTATGCACCAACTCTGTGTGTGTTGAATGAGTAAGTTAATAAATGAGCTTCCAAATGGAGCTATAGCTCCCGTTCTTAAGCCCACATTCATTATGATGATTTACTAATTAGTCTGTTTCCCTGTGGAGCAGAGACCTAGTTATGTTGGACCCCCAGCGCCCAGCCCAGCCCTTGGCACACAGTAGGTGTTCATTGAGGGAGACCTGAATGAGTAACGCTTGGGTTTCTACTCTAAGATCGATCTGTGTGACTTGGAGCTCACTAACTTTCCTCTCTGGGTCTCATATTTCTTGCCTCTATAGCGAAGAATCTGGATTCACGATTCCTAAGGTCCTTTTGGGTCCAAGCTGTGATTCTGAGTAGGGCCCCAGCTTTGCGGGGAGTCTCCATTTGCCATACATTTGCTGCCCTCTGCTGGCAGGATTGGCTTAGAACCCCGGTGTCTCCAATTTTCCTGAAAGAACGACACAGGCAGGTAAAACAAGGTCCCAGTGGATGGACTGGCCTATAAATGGGACAGGGACATACATGTCGTTGCCTTGCCTGGGTCCCATGAAAACATGGAGGCCTGAGTTTCCCTCCACCTCACCCCGCAAAGAGGATCACTCGGGTAGGGCACAGACGGACGGAAAGACTAAGAAGTGGTCTCACCCCACTGGCTGTCCGTTAGAACCTGGGAGCGGAAGGTCTTCAGAAACAGAGAGGGGCCCAGGCCCCACTGCAGCCCCGCAGCCAGCTCCCTGGGGGGCAGGCCCAAGCGTCCATGTGCATTAAAAGCTGGCTGCTGCGCTGAAGGTTCGGCCACAGCAGAACTCCAGCAGACCAAGCGGATGTCTGTCTGTCTGTCTGCCTGTACGAACTGAGCCGAAAGCTGGGCAGCACCGTGAAAATCTCAGTCAGGGAAAGAAGAAATGAAGACTTTGATTTTGTAGTACAAATTTCCCTTCGCCTATCTTAACACATTTTCTTTCAAACGGGCACCCCCCCTCCCGCCGCAAACCCACAGTGGGCCGCGGCCCCTCGAAATCTTTAGCCCTCTGTGCCAGGACGCACTCAGAGCCAAAGGTCCTCAGAAAGCGCTGCTTCGTTCAATGTCATTTCACAGGGCAAGGGCCAGAGAGGGTCATGCCGCTCCAGTGGAGTCGTCCAGGGGATGCCCAGGTCCCCCGACAGGGGCCCCATTACCTGCACACCTTCACCCCCAGTGTCTCATCAACATTCCCCAACTTTTCCTAATCTGACAGGTGACAAAGGGACTCTTGTTTTCATTTGTGGTTGTTACAACTCATGTTTCTTCTTCCGTGTTTTGCCTCTTCATATCCTTTGCCTGTTTTCTTAATGAGCTTCTCTTCTTAGCTCTTTGGGTTTTGCTACTATTAATCCTTTAGAGATGTTGCAAACTTTTCTTTCTTTTCTGTTCTTGTTGCTATTTCACTATTTGTCTTTTAACTTTACAAGGACCAGTTAGTGCCTCCAAGACTCCAGTTTCCTCATCTGACAGCATCTGGCCGGCTTGCTGGGAGGACTGAACAAGGCAGTGACTACGTTGCGTAGCCTGGCGCATCGGCTCTCGTTATCTGAACACCAGTGATGTTTTAAACCCAAACTTCTCTGTATGACACTCAATGCCCCGCAGCTCCCTGCCGGGCCTGCCTGTCCTCGTAACGGGCAGCACCGCGAAACAAATGCAAGAGAGTGTTCTGCTCCACAGAATATGTGCAGTGCTCAGCAAATGCGTTTTGGGTGGAGTCAACTTTCGATTTTGTGGGGTTTCCACATAAGTGTTTGCTAAAGTCAGGCAGGACTCTAAAGTTCATGGAAAAGACAGAAGGCTGTGTGGCTTGGTCTAATTTGGCACTCTCCTTTGTCACAATCCAATCCGTCAGGTGGCCCCTGAGTTCTGCAGCCTCCAGGAAGGCCTGCCGTACCTGGACATGGTGATCGCAGAGACCCTGAGGATGTACCCACCGGCTTTCAGGTAGGCGAGCCCCCCCATCCCAGCCCTGCACCGCAGGCTGCGTTGTCACCAATGCTGGACTCACGCTGCTCCTCCAGGCGAGTCTGAGTGAGTCTTTACCCCCAGGGGCACCAGGAGTGATGCCTTCCACACAAAACCATGGCAACAAACGTCTTCAGGCGACCTTCCCCCCAACCCACACCAGTCTCTTTGACCTCCCAGTTTTGATGACTTTGGCTATCCCCCTAGCCCATTCATTCCTTTCTTCATTCAGCAACTATTTATTGAGCATCTGCTCTGTGCCAAGCACTGGGAAATCAGCCAGGTACAAAACAGGCAAAACCCATGCTCTTGGAGTTGACATTCCAGGGGGGTCATCCAAGGCCTGGTATACACCTCCCCGCTCCCCCCAAAACCCACACCTGTCCCATCCTTGGAGCTCCCAGGCCAAGACTCGCCGCTCCAGGGAGGTCACACCGCACTGTTCCTCGCTGCCTCCCTCCCCAGCACTTTCGCCTCTAGCTATACCTCATGTTATACTCTTGGACACGTTTCAGCCACTCTGCAAAATGTCTCCAGTGTAAACAGCCACACCAACCTGTAGGAGCCTTGAAAGCAGGAACGAGGCCACCTGCTTCTTTCAAAGTCCCCTAAACAAGGCTTGTCAGGGAGCCCGGGAAGACCCCAGGCCCCCAGACTCAGAGAAGGAAACAGTGGCCAGACTTCAGGCTCTAGAAACAGAAGCAACACAAAGCGTTGAGCTCTACGTCACCAATTCCATCCACATTTCTATGAAGTAACAGACCACATACGCCTTTTGCCATTTTAAAAGGGAAAATGTGGATGATTTGAAGGTATCCTAAAAATTATATTTCAAAAACATCACTAGAGAGTGTGATTGTAGATACTGTCCAGTATGGTCAGATCCAGAGCAAATATCGAGAATTTGAGGAATGTGAGTCAAATCACACAGTCCCCAAGCACACGAGGTCCCTGTCACCTGGTCTGGGAGCAGCAGTCAAGGCAGGGCTCACCCGGCTCTCCTGACGCCAGGGTTAGGAGTGACTTTATGGGCCTTCCTTGATTTGGGGGGCGCCGCAAACTGTATCCAATCCCTGTCTTTAAATGATTTACACCCAACGTCCTTTCAAGGGTATTGTGGACAGCTGCTGTACACATTAAAAGAAAATTCAAAATAAGACATTCAGGGACACAATGGAGTAAAGACCATCAAAAGGAAAGGAGCCTTAACGAGGCCCCCGGAGACAGCCGGTAACCCAGTAACCCAGGTCAGGCCCCCCTGGGTGCAGAGGCTCCCGGCCCGCACGGAACCTGGCTGAGCTGAACAGTCGAATTCTCCAGTGGGCGGAAAGTGTATAAACTCATCAAAGACACATCGTTTCCTGGATCTAAACTCAATCACGGATTCATCCCGTGAGACCTTGCCTAGATGACGTGTTGAGTGACAAAGGGAAGAGGCTCTTGAACACAACACGCTGCTGCCGATTCTCCAATTCTCCTGCGGACGCTTCAGGAGCAGCGCCGTGTAAAAGGAAGCAGGGGCGCCGTGGTGCTGGGGAAGCACTGGGGGGCCGGACAGAAATCAGTGTCTCTGGATGAATCTGTTAAAACTCCCTCCTAAAGTCGCATATAGCACTGGGGCTCCGTAATGACGGAATGGCTCTGGACCAGCGACTTTCAACCTTCTTCCTCTCGGGGCACACACAAACTAATTACTAAAATTCTGCAGCACCCCCAAAATACATTTTTTGCTGACCTGACCAAAAGAAAATAGGTATAATTTTGATTCATTCACACCAGATGGCTATTGTTGTGTTGGCTGTCGTCATTTCTTTCTTTTTTTCATTTGATAATCTAATGGAAAAGAGGTCAGTACCCCTGACTAAACAGTCAGATGTTGCAAGGTTTTCAAAATTCTGGCAGCACACCGGTTGAAAATCTCTGGCCCAGACAGAGGGTAAGACAATCTTGGCCCGGCCCTAAGTTTGCTGTGTGACCTTAGGTAAGTTCTGCACTGCTCTGTGCTGCTGTTTCCTGAGTATTCAGTGGGCGCACGTGCCTGCTCCGCCTGCCCACGGAGCGCGGTGAGAATCAGTGAGCTAGTCCACAGAAAAACCACTGCCCCCTGAGCAGCCTGCCATATAAAGCAGGAGCCGAAGAGCAGCAAGCGCTGAGCTTCGAGTCGAGGGGCCAGCTTCCAGCCCTGCCCCCTGGGCAAGCATGGTCTCCTGGGCCTCGCCTTCCTCTACGGCTTCTCCATCGGTCATTGTAATCACATCAGCTCTGCTGATTTCTGCTCTCCAACAAGGGAAACGAGACCGGCATCCCCATTCTAGCCCAGACAAGCGGCCAGTTTGCTGTGGCCCAGGCATATGATTTGGGGTGGATGTAAGGAGACTGATGATTTTATTAGTCTATTCTTCTATTCTATGATTTTAGTTTATTCTATTCGATTCTTTATTGTTCCTTTAATCTCAGAAAAAGCCTGTTAGCTTTCCCCAAGCATTGACCCAACTTGACTGACACCCTCATCTATTAAAAAAAAAAAAAAGGACACACCTCAGAATAGCCTTTATGAAAAACATAATTCATATTGAATGATTATGAATGTGAGTTCCGGATCTGTGCGGTATAATTTGGAGATTCGTTTGGCCTTGTGTGCAGCCTAACCTAGCCAGACAGAGGGCCGACCACGTGCAGAGGGAAGGCCCTGCTTTCTGGTTTTTAGCGGGTCTTGCATCCTGGTCCAAGCTACTTCCGGTAACTATGAAAAAGAAGAGGTGTCGAGGAGGAGAAGCCTTGTTTGGTCCTGTTAGAACCACGGAGGTACACGCCAGAGCTGCCCACCTTCCCACTCTGCTTGTGCACTGGTGTTGGCTTCCAGCTGCAGGCACATATTAATCGCATTAGTGATTAAGGATCTGAGTGGGGCCCCAAGCCCTGGCCTTCCACGCTCCTGACTCTTCCATTAAATGCTCCTAACAGAGTGATGGATGCTGCAAGGAGCTGCGGGCTGCTCTTCATTTCTTTTATAACTGTAATTAGTAGAATAATTTTTATCTCCTCGAAGATAGTGAGGGAAGTGCAGTCCTACCACTGGAAGTAAAAGCCGGTACATGGTATTTTTAATTTTAAAAATAATTATTTATATTACCAAAATAATATGCTTATGCAAAACAGGAAACAAAACCCTAACCAATACAGAAGGATTCAAATAAAATGTTGGCAGCCTGCCCTGGCTGGGTAGCCCAGTCGGTTAGAGCGTTGTTCTGATACACCAAGGTTGCAGGTTCGATCCCCAGTCAGGGCACATACAAGAAGCAACCAGTGAATGCATAAGTAAGTGGAACGACAAATTGACGTTTCTCTCTCTGTCTGTCTTCCTGTCTCTCTAAAAATCAATACATTTTAAAAAAGAAAACGTTGGTACCCCTGGTCCTCTGTCATCCTTCCACCCCAGTCCCATCCCCCAGGGGAGACAGTGGTCATAGTAGTTCAGGTATTCTTCCAGAAAGTGTATGCTCATATACAAACATATATAGTCTAGCCCTTAAAAAAAATAAAAGATAATGGGATTACGCCATGGCCATTGATAAAATAAACAATCCGACCAGAAGTTTTCCTCTCTAGTAGAAGTTATCCAAAGCGACACAGACAATGAATGGGGAACAGATTTTCAAACCCAAATTTCCTTCTGGTAAAGTGATGGGGCAGGTGAGAGCAATTAAAAGGTTTGCCTGTGGGAGGGGGGGTGGAGGTGGGGGTGGGAGTGTGTGGCCAGTGGCCCTGCAAGCCCCCACCAGATATGAGCCCTTCAAAGGCACCTGTGTGCCCCAAACACCAGGCATAGAATGGGCTCTTCAGGCGGGGTGAAGGGACCGGTCAAATGCATTTTCACCAAGGGCCAAGCGAGTCTAAAGAGCCTAGAGACTTCGGGTCCTGGGCAGTAGAGGGTTAACGGAATGGCGATGGGGTGGGGCTTGGTCACCCCCAGAAGAGGACAGGGCTTCCTCTTCACCTGCTCCCCAATCTCACCCCACACATCAGACTCAGACCCCCTTTGCCCCAGCACCCCCACCCCAGCTCTCCTCATCTCTACTTTGCATCAAGGGGGAGTGACCCATGTGTCCCCACAGGTTCACACGCGAGGCGGCGCAGGACTGCGAGGTGCTAGGGCAGCGCATCCCTGCGGGCACCGTGGTAGAGATGGCCGTGGGTGCCCTGCACCGTGACCCTGAGCACTGGCCGTGCCCTGAGGCCTTTGACCCTGAGAGGTGAGCACCACCCCTTCAAATGGGCGCCTGAGGGACAGGAGTGTCTGCGGATTAGAGGTGGCTGCAGGAAGACAGAGATTTGGTACAGATCTAGTCAAGTTGTCCCCAAACAACCAAAAGCCAAAGCAATCATAAGTTTGCAAGGCACAGTTTTCAAAGGAAATAATTATACCATTTCCCCCAGTGGAATCCAGAGAGTCAGTGTTCCAGCAGCACTGAATGCAAGGAACAAGGCAGTTTGAAACGGGTATCTTCTGTTTGTTCAAACCAAGAAACGGGACACAGGGTCATATTTCAGGTGTGCACAGGAAAGTCACAAAGCATCACTTCCTTTTTAAAAATTGGAGCCTGCTCCAAAACCACAGCATCAACCAAACTTCTCCGGGATTCCTGAGAGCAGCTATGCTAACATGGTAGACCTGGATGGCCCTCCTGTCCACTGCATGGGTTTGGTCCATCACCGAGACCTGAATTCTAGGCTCCCAGATTTAAAATGTCCGCGCAGGCATCCATACCCCTCCTCAAAAGGATGCATTTATATCTCTTGCTGTGCGATCTGGCGAGGGGAGGGCTGGCCGGGCAGCAGGAGAATTTCCCCCTTTAGTGCTTCCACCTTCCCGGAGAACAAGCCCCAGCTCTACAACTCTACCACGCAGGCCCAGGGCAACTGTGCACAGTGGGGCCTAGACAAATACCACATCCTGCTGCACAGCAGCTCCTGGAAATACGGTAAAGATCAAGCATTATAAACAGCGGCTGCAGGGCTTATTACCCACAGCTTCACCTTTGAAAATAAAGATGGCATTAATATTAGGTTGAAAAAAGGTGGATCCAGGGCTCTTTGGGTCCAAAAAAGTGCAGAGGTAGTAAGAAGTGAGCTGGCTCTTACAAAATAGTGGCTGTCACCTCCCTTTACTATCACAGAGCATATGTGGCACATGGTGCCATTTGGTGGCAGTTTCTCCAAGGAAGGACTTCCCTTGGTTCAAATACCACAGCCCCCAATGGTTCGGTTTCACTGCTTGAACCAGAAAGGCAAGTGTGGGCAAGCAGGCAGTTGGCAGGGACTGGCTTCCGGGCTGCCAAGGACTAGTACCTGGGACTCTTCTTAGGAAGAGGGGGATCTTCTTAGGAAGAGGGCTGGCGTCATCCCCTGGCTGATGGAGAAGTTGGAGCTGAGGGTCTGGGTAACGGCTGTGGTCTCCTTCAGACTGTTACCTTTCTGGGTCACAGTGAGCCCACAGGCCTGTTCACAGCACAGGGAGTTGTAGGAAGGCAGGAGGGCAACCCTGACTTTCCAGGTGATGCTTTTAATTCAGCAGTGCCTTTGCAGGAAGGGAAGAAGGATCAGCAGCTATCAGCTCCAGAGCTTAGGGACAGGTCCAAGAGAAAACGGGACTCTCTTGACTTCGGTGAAGGTTAGACCTGCTTGGTAGGACTGTCACCTCTGATCTAGGGGACCCTGAGCCAGACCCGGTGGCTGAAGAGGACCGGGGACAGAGGTGGGTATCCTGGGCCAACCCTGACTGCACTGCCCCACAGGTTCACGGCCGAGGCCTGGAGGCGCCGGCAACCCTTCACCTACCTGCCATTTGGAGCTGGTCCCCGGAGCTGCCTTGGGGTGCGGCTGGGGCTGCTGGAGGTCAAGCTGACGCTGCTCCACCTCCTGCACAAGTTCCGGTTTGAAGCTTGCCCGGAGACTCAGGTGAGCCCCCTGCAGGCGAGCCTGGCTGCTCCGGGCTCAGGGGTGCTCGCTCACTCAGTTCTCTGCACTGAAGTTGGCTTATTGTTGCTATTATTATCACCATCTGTACAGCAGGGTTGGAATTCATGATGCTCTAACTCTTTCTTTTTTGGCAAAGAAAACCCAGTAATCCTGCAAAGTAGATTTTATTATTCCCATTTTTCAGATGAGGAGCGAAAATAAGGTTCAGAGAGGTAAGTAATGTGCCTGAGGTCACACAGCTGGAGTGCAGTCTTCGTGAGCACAGGGACCAGAAGTCTGTCATATTCATTGTTAGATGCCTCAGCACCCAGCTTAATGCCAGACACGTGGCATGTGCTCATTCATTCATTCCACAAACGTTAATGAGCAAATGAATGACTAGCCGGAGAGAAGAAACTGGAGTTCAAACAAGATCTTGTTCACCCCCAAGGTCTCCCTCTCCCCCACATGCAGCAGCCTCTCTGCACGGGATTAGCTGTTCCCAACACAAGCAGAACATCACTCTCCTCTGCACGGCTATAGACCCAGACCAGAGGGCATAAGGGACAGATAAGGACACAGTGGCAGGTGATGACAACTTCAAGATCCAGAGTGGCACTGCCCCACACCCCAAACAAACAGGGAGGCTGGGGCAAGCTGTTGGGCCAGGTGGAAGCATGAATTCAGTTGGAGTACAAAAAATTGAGGTACCAGATGTGAAAACGTCTACCAAGTTCTTCTGATAGTCGAGACTGGAGAGCGGAGGGGCAGAGTGGGAGCGCAGACCCAAACCTAGAGAGGCGAGAGAGCAGAGAAAGCAAGCAGGCCCTGCCTGCCCATTGAGTCTCCTTTCCCTCGATCTTGACATGCAGCACAGCAACCAGACCGATGTCCCAGACCGCTGCTCACACCTGGCACTCCCCAGCTCAGGAACCAGCCGTGAATCCAGAGCCGGCTGGGTTCAGGGAGAACTCACCTGAGCCCATTTTATACTACATTGCCCACCCCGACTTCCCACTCTGAGGGGGTTCCACCTGCTCGGGCTGCTGCCATGACCTGGAAATGTCATCTCTTCCACTTCCCACTGCCAGTCTAACCCCATCCTCCACATCCCTTGGCATTGCCTCAAATCCCAAAGTGGCCCCTGAGAAGTTCTGCTCACATGGTTTCTCCCATTCCTAGCCCCACCTCAGGTGTCACTTCCTCCAGGAAGCCCTCCCTGTTTACTAGCCCCAACTGACCTCTCTTTTTTTTTTTTGGAGTCCAATGGTGTTTCAAGTTTGTCTAGACCTGCACTAATACAGAAGCTGCTAGCCACATATGGCTATTTTATTTTTAATGATAAAATCAAATAAAAAAATCAGACCCTCTTTTGCACTAGTTACATTTCAAACACTCAACAGCCACATAATGCTAGGGGCTACCGTATGGGATAGCACTGGTCTAAACCATCTGGTTTCTTGGTCAAAAAACCGGCCTCCCAACTATAAGCCTTAAAGGTCTGGTGATTGATTCTTCTTTCCTCGAAAGGGTTCACATTAGCCATCGTTTTACACACGGCTCCTTGAGTACTTCTTTGGCTTTTCTTCCAAGACCCCAGTCCACCACTGATTTGCCTGGTAAGTTAGACAGAAGGAAATCTCTCTGAGTAGCAGCAAGGCCGGACCACAGCATGTGGGAGCAGGGAGTAGCATGAGGCCGCTCCCCCCAGCCCCTCTGAGAGGGGGCTGTGCGATCTGGCTGGGCAGCGGGAGGCGGATGGAGAGATGAAGAGTTTGAGGCTTTTCTCGCCACTGTCTAGTCATGTGCCCTTGAACAAGTCCTCTCAGAACCTCCATTTCTCAATTTGCAAAGTGAGCCACTACCACCTCTTACGCGGGGTTCTTGGGAGAATAAACAGAAAACTAAGTGCCCTCCTCATGTGGAGGATTTATTAACACAAGAAGCGGGGAAGAGCCCCAGGGCTGCTGGGGCCCCAGGGCCCTGTGCTGGAGAGGCAGCCCTGTGGGCTCCGCAAGGTCCTGCTGTGGGGGCTATTTTGCTCACTCCTGGCCCAGCTAGTCCTCCGCCCAACTTCCACAACCCTGTGTCAGGCCTGGTTCAGAGGAAGTTTTCCTGTAGATGTGGTTCATTGTGACAACTATCTTAATCCCTTCTATTTTAGGTTCCACTGCAGCTGGAATCCAAATCTGCCCTAAGTCCAAAGAATGGCGTCTACATCAAGATTGTCTCCCGCTGACACGATCCGTTACAAGATCTTCTATTCAAAGAAAACCCTCGTGGACGTTCAGATTTGGGGGGGAAACCACCAAACTGAAAGAGTGCCTGGGCGTACCAGGATAAAAAAAGGTCATTTACATAACATTTCCTAAATGCTTAATAAATGTTTGTTACATTGAGTGTTGACTCTGCCACTGGTGTTTGAGCAACTGACCCACCTCAGTAAGGAATTGGTGCTAAATAAGAAAACTGTAGTTTTGACAAAACGACCGAGAACGTGGGGTTTTGAAGGTAGTCCTGGCCTCGGGATGGAAGAAATCCACAGGGAGGGGACACAGGGACACTCTGGTGAGCTGTCCTGACGGTACCAGCTCATGAGCGGCCTTTTCAGCTTCTGGTGCTTTGTGGTGCGTGACTTAAACGATGACATTCATTGAAAGCTCAACTTCGAAAGCGGTTCAAGTTTTATTATGCTTCAATATTTCCAGGTAGGGTAATACCAACTTTATGTTTCAACGCACAGAAAAGTGATAGAGGTTGAAGTGTACTTTTTCTTCTTAATAGCATCATTTCTTAACTTTGGTCAAAGAGTCACAAACACAGTGAATTTTAGTGGTAGTAATTATATGGCTGAGAAGTTCAAATTCAACACAGAACTTGCAAACTGAACCCCAGGTCTGCCACCAGCAGCCATGTGGTCATAGCTGCTGATCTTCCCACCTCCCTGTGCCTCAGTTTCCTCAGCTGTAAAGCAAGGAGGCTGACCTGGATCCAAGACCCTTCCCCTGTATGACTTCTGAGCAGTGTCAAGAGGCCTAATGCCATATAGATAACAGACAGGAATTTGTGATCACGGATGTGATACCCAGACGCTGACCCACCTTTAGAAAGTTCGGGCTGCTTCAGGTGAGCTAGCAGGCCAGGATGCTACAGAACCGTGGCTGGGAATGCTGCCTCTGCTGTGAGGTCCTCCCCTCTCCGGCCCAGAGCACCCCATGCTTCAACCAAAGGGCTCCCCTGGAGCGTCCCTGAGAGAGGCAGGTAGCCTTGTTTCCCAGCACGGCCCCAGCCCTGGCGGTTGCACACCCAATAGGAAGTTCTGCCAGCCCATCACACAGCCCTCTCACACGCTTGCTGCCACCACCGGCTCATCTCTGCCCCTTCGAGATGCCCGGCCCAGCGCTCAGACTCACTGGAAAAAGTCTTCCATTCCCATTCCTGGTGACCCATCTGCCTGTCTCTCCCCGTTCCTGACTCCCTGCAGCCAGCACAGAACCTCATCCTGCAGAAGGGCCCAGCTGAGCACCTGGCACCCCCAGCCCATCAACTCCACTGTCTTCTCTCACCTCCATCCAGGCGGTCACCACTGTCAGGACACAGCAGTGAGGCTTCCTAATGTGCTAGAATCGCTGGACTCCCAGCCTTTACGCTTTGCCAACCCACGTCCCCTAATGCTGTTTAAATCCCACTGTTCACACACACCACCTAACATGAGGCAGGAAGTGGCAGGAAACAGTACTGACTGGGTCCTTCACAAAACCCTTCATGAAGCCGTATCCCAGCTGGGCCCTCAGGACAATTTCTTCGCTATCTCTCTCACACACACACACGCACACGCACGCGTACGCACCCTGGAGCCCACTCTACCTCTTTGCATGAACATTCTGAGAGTCAAGGCCATTTTGACTTCTTCCCCTCACAATGCCCACCCCTGCCTGTGCCCACAAGAACAGCTCCCCTCACCCCCACACCCACCCTACTCCCCGGCCACATGGAACCCATTCCTCTCTCAAATTTCCAGTCCAAGTAGTGGCTCTTCCTGACTCACTTTCTCAAAGGTCAGCAAATGCACTGTGCCTGCAGTCTTCATAGTTTACTTGACTTTTTGGAGCATTTGACCATCTCCCGCCCCAGCTTCCTTCTGCCACCCTTCCCACCTACACTTCTGAATGGGCCGTTCCTACCTCCCGCTCCTCAGCCCGCAGCAGCCAGATGGTTAAGAAGCATGGGATCAGTACGTCTACATTTAAGACTTGGCAGGCAAGCACGTTTACCGGTTCTCTGACGGCCCTCCCGCCTGACCTACATGGTAGAAGGATGCACAACCCAATCAGAAAGCAATGCATGAACTTTCAGGATGTGTCCAGATGTGGCAAAGTATTTGAGGGGGCTCTGAAAATCATACCAAATACAACTAGGTAAGGTAGCATTGTCGTAGCTTCTTCATTTCTCTGGTCACTTAACTCGGTTCTCTTCTGGCTTGATTAGCTGATCTGTGTAAAGTCCCAAATCACTCTACCCGTTCCAAAGATGGAAAAAGAGCTTGGATCTGAGAACCATAGGGCACACCAACTGAACCGGAGGCATCGTGCGGAGAACGAACACACCGTATTAGGAAGGTGGGGGGAAGGGGGCAGGTGAGGACAGAAGACTGTTGCTGAGGACTGAACCTGGAGAACAATGGGAATAGCACCCAGGAAGGGGCAGGTGGCCTTGTAACGTGGGGACGCCCTGCCAGCCCCTCTGCCCCTGGACCAGAGCCAACCAGTGCCCAGTAGACTCCGTAACGGAGGACACACACAGGACCCACCCACCTCTTCCATGTCCACAACAGTCTGCTCCGCAGTGATTCTGAGATTTGCGGGGCTTGGAACTAATATGAGCAGGGGAAAGAAAAAGTACCAAGATGTAACTCTTGCAAATTTAACTGAAATGTATGACCACGTGACCATATAGTTGGAGCCCCTCCTAGGGCTCCAGTAAGTGAGGGCTCTTAACTTTCAGCTTCATCAGCTTCATGAAAAATCTAATGTAGCACCCCCAACGCCAGTAACAGGGTCTCTGTTATATTCCAACACCCAGAAAAGTGCCTGTATCCAGTAGGAACTCAATACACAGATGTTGAAGAATAGGCTTCAGTCATCACCCACTTGAGAGAAACATCATTTTATTTCCATACTCTACTGTGACAATTGCAGCACAGGTATTCAAATCCCAAGAAGACATAAAACCCATATTCAGAGGGTGTCCAGTGCACTTAGGAGATGCTGGGAGGAACATTTCACAGGCTGGGCCCATGACCGAGGGTAAGTGTCAGGGGCTCGATGACACCCCACAGTAGTCACTTGTCTGACAAGGTAATATGTGGAGCAATTCCAACGCCAGAAGCCCAGGAGAAGCAGAAGAGCGGCCTAGAGCCAGAGCAACAGACACAATGACTGTACCTCCTCAGGCCACAAGACAGGTTTCCCTGAACCCTAGGCTACTGTGGCATTCTGACAAAAACTAGAACAAAATGCCACCAAGACGCTGAAAAACCGTACCACTGGAGACAGAAATTAAAAATTAAAACCAATCCATAAAATAGCATCTGGAAACTCTATACCTGGTGCCAATCAGTAGCGAAGTCAACAAAGAGAGTAAAAAATAAAACACCCTAGTAAAAAGCAATAACGGGCTCACCTACAATCACTACCATCAGCCCACTATTGAGCTCAAAAGTATCTTAAAACCAAAAACTACTGTTAGTAAGAGATTAAGACTGTAACTTCATCAAGAAGTCAACATTAAACAGTTCATTAAAAGTGTTAAGAAAAAAAAAAGCAATTTCAAGGACGACAAGCCGGAAATCTTTGTGTTCACTGCCGGATACCAAAGAGGGATGTCAAGGAAAACAGGCTGGAGGCCCCGGCTGGAGGCTGGGCAGCAGCCCTGGCCGCGGGCTTGGAGGTGTACTGGATGACGTACTCCGGGTAAATCTGGTGCTTCTCAAAGATCACAAAGATGGAAGGGTCGGACACGCTGTTCACACAGCTGTCGTAGAAGACGCTGCCCTGGCCCTCCTTGGCTGGGGGGCGGAGGAAGGAGGCATTGCCCCGGGTGAACTCGCCCACCAGCACCCGAGCCAGGAACATCATGGAGAACTTCGTGTTGGATTTGCTGTAGTGGTGGGAATACGCGGCATCTCGGGCGAAGTAGCTCCCTGCAAGGACAGGCGCAGGCTTAGCTGGGTACCGAGAGGACGGCTGCAGCCGGGGAGGAGAGGCTCCAGCGTCCTGTCACCAGGCAATGCCAATGGCCTCTGTTCCTCCGTCACTGCCTCTCCCTCCTGCCCTCCCTCCCCCTCCATCCTCCCTCTTTCTCCAACCTTCCCTTATGAAGGACACCAGAGGGAACACCAAACCAAGAGAGAAAACGCCTTTCGTGTTCTGAATCTGTTGCTCAAATCGTAAGGCTCTCTGGACATAAGAATACTTAACTCCTCAAATCTGTTTCCTCAGCTATAAAACGGGGCCGTCATGCCAAACCTCGCAGGGCTGGTGTGGAAAGTGACCAAGATCCCCTGCATAGACACTCCGCAGAGACCAGCAGCCCAGCGTACAGAATCATGAACCCTGTCTAATGGGAACGTGGGTTGGAAGCTGCCACCCACACATTTGGATCTACAGCCGTCCGCTGGCTCTCATCCATCCCGACCCCAGAGCTATCACGTCAGATTAAAGCTAACTGGTGGACCGCTGAAGCAACTGGAGCAGGGACTGTCGATCCTAGTATCACAACGTTGTGCATTTAGTAACCATGTTGTGATGACAGAGATACTGTCCTTTTTTAAGGAAGTGTTAAAGGGTGAAGGACCGTGACATATGCCACCTAATCACAAATGGTTCAGAAAAAATGGGGGAGGGGGATAAAGCCAACATGGCAAAACATTAAAACAGATGAATCTAGATAAACGTACACAGGAATGTATGCAGAAGTTTTTAAAATATCATTTGTGCAACTTTCTTGTAAGTTTGAAATTATTTCCAAATAAAATTTAAAAATAACCAAGAGGCAGGAAAACACTCAGAAAATTCACCATATAGCTACAATGGCATACTTACATGAGTGTATCCGAGGTGTTCAGATTTCTACTCTAACAGAATAGCACAGGCACGGAGTAGGCACGCTCTTCCCTCTCCCGACTCAGGTTTACCATCTCCCAAGGCCCCGCTCCACAGGGGCACAGGGCCACCACTTGGGAAAGCAAAACCGCAGCCTACAGCAGGGCCGCCCAGATCACACCTTGGGCCAGCCCCCAGCTGCACACAGCGTGAGAGGAAGAGTGCCGACAGCTGGGCACCCCACGGGTGGCCAGGACCACTCCTCACTAAGTATGGACTAGCACATCAGCTTATATTGTCCCCCCACCCCAACCCTCTGCTGGCTTCAAAACAGTTTCCTGAGCCCTGGATAGCACAGTGAGGCCAGGTTCTGCTGGTGGAGGCTGCCCTCACCCTTACCTTTGCCATAGTTAGTGCCATGAAGACCACAGATCCGCCAGTCAAAGTTCTGCTGGCAGATGGCGTCCACGAAGTCATCATCAGTGCCGTGGAACAGCTGTCTCTCATCCACCAGCTTCCCTCCATTTTTCTTTTGCATCTGCCCTTTCTGCCTAGAATCACAGGAGAGAAGTATGTGCTGTAGGCACAGGATACTTAGCACCAAATACAGGCTACCGGACCCAAGGACACACACTTTATTCGAAGTGTCCTGAGACCAGGAGACATGGATCCAGATTCATGAAGTTCGAGCCATGGGCCGGGAAGGGAAAAGGTGGAGCACAGTGACTGGATGAAAAGCAAAGGGAAGCCTTTCCCTCCACAGCCGTAGGCCTCCAGCAGCGACCCGCACTCCCCAAGCAGACCAGCCTTGGGAAGACAGGATGCTTCATCCCTACCACCTTGTTTCCGCAGGAAGCTTAGCCAGGGGAGCTTGAGGATGCTATTCAGTGGGGGTCCATCTGTCTCCCCTCCCCTGTAAGTTACCCTGATTTCATCACTGGGCTTAGAGCACAGAGGAGACTGCTCCAACCTTTTGTGGGGACAGGCCAGCAGAACCTCAGGCCTGCCATGGTGACCTGCTGCAAATCTCCATGTGGACAAGTGCCCGAGAACATGCTGGTTCTCTGGCTGTCAGGACAATAGCGCTATGTTCCCCGGGGCGTGGGTGGCTTGTACTGGACCACCCCATCGCTCTTTAGGGAGCGAGAACACGGGCACAAGCACTGACTTTATCGCTTTGGAAGCCTCACTCCCCTCGTCTCTCTGCGGGAACATGCAGCACTAAGTTATAAAGAGGATGAGACAGGTAAGAAAGCGGGGACACAGTTCCTGATTCTGGCAGCACTGGGTAAGCAGTGGCTGCTATCTGGGATTGTCCCTGAAGCCCAGAGCATGTTTACTAAGTAGCTAGCCTACTACAAATAAGTGTGAGGGGACAGAGTCACCGGCATGTCAAGAGCAGGCCTCTGACGTACCACTGGTAGACTTCCCAGAGAGCCAGGTTCTGGACTCGCTCGATCTTTTGAACATAGTAGGGCAGCGTACGGTTAAAGAGATTGTAGACCTTCTGATATTCTTCTGAGGAAGAACTGAGGGTGACCAGCTGCAAGGGGCAAAGATTTTTATGTTATCATCAAAGCTGGAATATAGATCGATCTCTTCCCAAGGTAGCTCCTAAAACGCGAGCACTGCCGAAGCGAGCCCAGATGGTGGTTACCACTCTTCTCTTTGGCCCAAGGGGCAGTCTCTCCAGGTGCAGGAGGAGCGCAATTTGTGTTCACTGTGAAACCTGCCTGAAGGCCAGGCACGCGATGCTTACATCGGCACCATCGTGGGTATCCCCAGGACATCCCTGCTCTTCTGACCCCACACACAGTCTACAAGACCGAGCTGCTGTCAATAAATGTGGAAGGCACAGTTTCGGCAGACCGGGGGTGGTGGCAAATGCTGCCATGAGAAGCGGTGCTGTGTGAATGCCCCACACCGCAAGCGCTGGCAGAAAGGCCGGGCTGGCAGATGGGCACATGGCAACTCAGGAGCATGGCCAATGAGTCCTCCTAGCAGAGCCCACCTCTCCCTTAGCCTCTTGCTCTAGGAAAGAGCACTTCTGATGGGCCAGGAGAAGCCCCTGACCAAGGGGAGCCAACTGTCACCTGGAGTGACAATGTACAAATCCCTGCATTTGCAGCCTGGGCCATGTAATCAGCCTCCCTATTCCCAGCACCATGCGGCTTCAGCCAGTGACAGACCATTTAAGGATCTCTGGGGAGTCCTTCTACACCACCCCCTTCCCCCACCCCAAATGCAGCCTTACAGTAATCACCTCAACCCCCCCACCCCAAAGACCCTATGATTAAGCCTTGGCATGTCCATGGGTCTCCTGCAACCCAAATCCTGACTGGTTTCTTTACTCCCATCTCGTGGAAGCTGCCAAGCTCCTCTTCCTCAAGTATGGAAACCAGCCCTGCTCCTTCCAAACCAGAGATCCTCATGGGCTCCTTCACCTGTCACAGCTGCTGCTCAGCCCAACGACCAAGGCACTCCGCATCATAGCCCTGACCTCTCTCCTGCCCCCCATTTCCATGCACACCCTACATCCAAGACATGCCTGACCCCATGTCCTGACCTGGGCTGCTTTGCATGTAGTACCCATCAATCTTTATGTTCTCCCACCTTTGCCTGACAAGCACCAGTCACCCTTTAGATGTGGACCCAGTGATGCCTTCCCTGATCCCCTCAATACGGTCGCCTCATTCTGACATCCGAGTGCTGCTGTCAACTCACCCAACCCGTCACACATCTTGCCTGCGCTGCTGGTGTCTGTGAAAGCTTGGCAGAGCCCGACAAGATGAGTCCTCCCAGGGCAGTGACAGTCACGTTGTAAAAGCTGGTCTGCAACATGCTTGGCAGGAGGCCAGCTGTCAGAGGCCAGTCTGAGCACCCCACGTGGGTGGGGCAGTGCTGGACCGTGGTCTGGGTAGTTACTGAATGCAGGACAGCTCCCGAATTTTGACAGGACCTAAATGAGCTGCTGAATTGACTGTTCCTTCTCGTCTTGTATTTCTAGCACCTTCTGACAGAAATTTCCTTTCTAGATGTCCCTCATCATACTCAAACTATTCTGTGGTTTTTCCTTTCTTGTTTAGTAAAACTAATAGTTATTGGTTGAATCCAGCTGTTGAGCTTTCTACAAAATTTTCCTTTCTAGAAAATTTCCAGCTTATCATCCTCTACCCATAACACAGCCTCTCCTCTCAGGACCACAGCCATCTCCCAGGTGGGTTCCAGCCTTAAAATCCCTAAGACCTTAAAAACAAAAAACCCCACACATACCTCTCCCCGCCCCCACGAGCCCTGGCATCACAGCTTCTTCTGTGGTAGAGGAAACAACATAGTCGCGCATACTCACCTACCCCAAAGAACACTCTCCTCCCCAGCCCGAGGAAGCACGAGTCCCATACCTTAAAGCCGGAGTCTGGCAGGGCTGAGGGGTCCCAATAGTCTGGGATGTTCTTTGGGCCTTGAAACTTGACATTGCTACAAAATGTAAACAAAAACACTAAGACATTTCATTCTCAGACACAAGCAGACTACCACGGGTGGCCTCCACCAGCCAATGCCACCAGTGTCGAGCCTCAGCACCTCGTCTGTAAAAGCAGGGAGGAGGAGAGCGAGCACGTGAGCACTATCCACCTTGTGAGAGCACTTTCACCTCTGCCTAAGTGCCCAAACTGAAACAGGCCTGAGGGATCCATTTCTCACCTGTATCCCAACTCCTGCCAAAAGGGAGAGAGAATATGATTAAAGCAGCACACACAGACCCTTATCCATGATTTTGAAATTCAAAGAGCTCTGAAACTTGTATTAAAAAGCTCTGAATTATTACTACAAATAGCCTCAGTGAGGTATAACTGGCATATAAAAACAAAACTAATGTGAAAATTCGTTTGTCAGTAGAAATTTGACTTGAGCCCTAGCTGGTGTGGCTCAGTGGATTGAGCACGGGCTGTAAACCGAAGGGTCCCGGTTCAATTCCCAGTCAGGGCACATGCCTGGGTTGCGGGCCAGGTCCCCAGTGTGGGGCGCGCAAGGCAACCACATTCTGGTGTTTCTGTCTCTGTCTTTCTCCCTCCCTTCCCTTTCTGTCTAAAAACAAATAAATAAAATCTTTTAAAAAATAAAAAAGAAATTTGACTTGAACTGATGAGAGGCTACTTGTGGTCTCTATATATCTTTGTTAAAGTGGCTATGTATATTGTTATTCCAGAAATATTAATTGCAGTGTGTCATGCAATACAAGCAGCACATGATCTTTCTAAAAATAAAAATAAGAACTGAGTTCTAAAAGACATGTGGTCCAAAGAGTTTAGGAATAAGGACTGAAAAACGAATTCTAAATTGTTGCTACTCAGAATGCTCTGTTCTCCCTACACTCGGTCTCCCTTCTGCTTCTGCTGGCATGGGACCTTCACCCTCAGCCTCAAAGAACTCCCATAAATAACATTCCCAGGAAAGCAGCGCAATTTAAAATAACTAAGCAAGGCCCCGTGAGCAATAATCATCCAGAAACAGACTCACAAAGAATTAAGTTGCTGAAATTATCGGGTACAGGATAAAACAACTATTCAATATTTAAAGAAATAAAAGAAAAACTAAAACCATGAAAGGAACAGGAATCTATAAAAAAACCTGGAGGATCTGTAAAAGAACCAAACAGAACTTCTAAAAATGAAAAATACAATCCTTGATAGTAAGAGTTCAATGGACATGCTTACTAGCAGATCAGATCACCTGAGAACGAGTGAGCTGAATGATATGGGAAATGAAATTCTGCAGATTATGGCCCACAGCAAGGAGACAACCTACAGGGAAGAAGCTGAGACGTGGAGAACAGAGTGAGAACAACTTAATCTGGTCAGGACTTAACTGAAATCCAAAGAGAGGACAGAGAACAATATGGAGGCAATATCCATAGAGAACTAATGAGATGTGCCAATTCACATGCTCAAGAAGCCCCAAAAATCTCCAACAGGATAAATAAAAACACATACCCAGACATGCAATAGTAGGAATCCATAATACCAAGACAAACAGAAGATCTTAAAAGTAACCAGAGGGAAAACAAGAGTAGTTCAGGCAAAGACCAGTTACACAGTTGATTTCTCCAAGGCAGCAATGAAAGCAGAAGACAGCAGAGTGGTACTGTCAGTGTTCTAAGAAAAAATACAACCAAAATTTCTATACCCAGTGAAAATATCTTTCAATATTGAGAACGAAATAAAGACAAACAAAACAATTTTCCAACACACTTTCATCTAAGGAAATTTGATAGGACAAAGAAAGTGGTAAGAATGTGAGTAAATTTAATGAAATGTTCATAGTATAAAATAACAATGCCTCATTAAATTAAAAATAACCTAAGTTGCTGTAGTTTACAGTGAATAAGTTTTTCAGTTATTTTAAAATTTGTTCCTAAGTATTTTATTCTTTTGATGCTATTATAAATGTAATTGTTTTCATAATTTCTAAAAATAATTAAAAATAACAAGTCAAGAGGAAGATAAATGGAATAAATTATATGGAAGTCTTTATATTAGTTAACAGGTGAGCAAAAAAATTGACTGACTTCCAGTGTGGCCTTAAAAAAATAGTAACAATGGGCCCTGGCTGGTGTAGCTCAGTGGATTGAGCACGGGCTGCGAATCAAAGG
>PVJI01008154.1:0-72997 GCA_004026765.1 Micronycteris hirsuta
AAAAAAGGAAGAGGAGATCTTGCTCATTCTAACTTTCTGATGTTTGCAGCTGGCTCTACAAAGCTTTGACACTTTCCAGAAACTGCTCAAGGTAAGGCATGCCAGGAGTTCAGTTTCACCTTTTTTCCCTGACTTTCTGAGGAAAGAGAAATATACTGTAGTCTTTTCTTTATTTTAAAGACCTAGGAGTTATTCTGATTTCCCTTTTCTCTCTGGATGTCTCTGCTCTTCCTAAGTATAGTTTGTAGGCTTTTACTGATACAAACCTTAGTAACCGCCTGCTTTTAGTCTAGCAAGATTGCTGGTGTTTTCTAGTGCTGAAAGTTTTATAACCTACTTGTCACAGTCACTAGCAAGTCACACACAGATGTTCACTGTCAGGGGTCGAGGGTAAAGCAGCCAACAACGCTGCAAGTAGGGTCTGTTGAAGGAAGGGGAGAGGGGCCACAGAGCTGAAGCCGACCAGTCACCGAGCGGGCTCCAGACGTGGCCTCTCCCTTCCGCCCTCAGGATGGGAGTGGGGAGGGTTGTGCTTATTCCTTGTGACCAAGAAGGACAAAGGAAAGGCAGCGGACTTCGTGCTTGTGTGTTGGACTCCGGCTCCCCGGATGGAGACGGCGAAGCTGCTTGAATCATTTTCAGAAGCTTTGTTTCTGCCTCTGTGTTGGAAGCTGGTCACACAGCCCTAATGCAGGTTCTTGCTGCTAGTGGCCTGGGGGCGGCCGTGCCTAAGGATCCCATCTGCACAGTGCCACCTCGTGCAGCGGAGGCCCGAGTCCCCCTCCCGCCTTCTGTGAGGACAGGGTGTAGAGGCAGTCTGGGTAGAGGCAGCACAGGGGCGCGCGCTGACTCTGGGCTGGTGTCTCTCTCCAGCCGTTCACCTGGATTGTGCCTGGAGTGCTCATGGGCGGAGAGAAGAGGAAATCTGAAAAGGCCAGGTATGGGGAGGTCTGTTTGTCGGACCCCGCTGAGTCTGTCTGTCCTGCCTTTTTGTGCAGTATGACCTGGTCCCTCTAAACTTGGAGAGAGCCCTGTCTCAGACTGGGCTTCCTTGTCCCGTGTGCAGGGCGGGGTGAGGCAGCAGGGTGCAGTCCCCTTGAGCCAGAGCCGTTTTAAAGTAGGGGTGAACCTGCAGGGGGCTCCCTTCTGATGTGCTTATGACCTTCTTAACTCCCCCCTCCCCCGCAGTCCCCCTTGTTTGGTGTGCATCCCCCTTGGTGACTCCCTTTTGGGGACATTGGCAGTTTTGGGGTTTGTTGGTTTTTCATAAAAGCAGAGAGCGTAAGCTTATATAACGCTTTGCACCTTGCTGCTTACACCCCAGAGCGTGGACTCCTAATTCTGTGATGGAGCTGGTAATGGGTGGTGTCAAGAGAAAATGCTTGCGACAGGTCGATTCCCAATTGTCTGCATTCTTTTTAAAAACATTTTGTGTTTTACTGTAGAGTAATGCTTAGTAGTAACCTGCAGCTGTGCATGTAGCTCCTTAATAAGGAGGAAATCTTAAAGTTGGAGCCTAGATTCAGCTGTGAATAACAAGGGCAGCAGACAGCGGTGCCCCCCAACGACGGGGAAGCCTGGTGGCAGCCCATCCAGAACCAATACGTGCTCCGGCATCAGGACCCAGGCTCGCTCTGTCTCTGTGCCACTCAGCGGGGCTTCCGTTTCCAAGGTCACCACGTAGTACAGATCGGGCCGAGATGCCTGGTCTCCTGCAGCAGGAGCAGGGACACTCCTGTGTCCTCCCCCAGAGGAACTTGTGGGGTTTTCCTGTTCTCTTTATCCTTTATCCTTTTCTAGAACATAGGCTCGTGATCACACTTAACTGCAAGGGAAGCTAGAACATTTTCTCAGCTAAGAACTGGAGGCTTTCATTACCACGGAACAGTGGGATAAAGAATATTTGGGGCCATGAAGTAGACTTAACTCCGCCTAGCCTACGGGGCAACACTCGCCCCGTGTGTGGAAGCTACAGCAAGGACCCTGTGTAAGAGAAACCGCCTGGGGTAGCTGACCCAGATGACACGTTCCCTGGCCTGGAAGCCTTCAGAAACAGGCCGGTGACCACGGAGCTGGAAATACCGGAAAGGGTCTGTGGGCTGGTAAAAGGCATCGGATTACATAGTAAAAGTCCTTTTCAGAGTGGTTTCATGATTTTAGCATAATCGCAGATCTTAAGAGTTCTGCTCTACAGAAGAAGGAAACTCCAGAGAAAAATTAAAACTACTTTTGTATCCGCTTGTTATGTTTGTCCTCGTTTCAAGCTGTGGCACATGGGTGCTGTACACGAATCTGTCCCCTTTGCCTCTTCCCGTGTGTTCTGTTGATGCAGCCCAGTTTGATTTACTTCCTTTTACGGTGTGTAACTTTTAAACAGACTCCGCAAAGGGATAAATATCCTCATCTCCACTCCTGGACGCCTGGTGGATCATATAAAATCCACAAAGAGCATTCACTTCAGTCGGATCCAGTGGCTGGTTCTGGATGAAGCTGACAGGTGAGGCGGGTGTGGGTCCATGGAGTCAGAAGGGAAGGGCACTTGTGTCCTCACTGCGACTCTGAAGCCCCTCGGTGTTACCTTCAGTCTTCATATAGATTGAAGTGTCTTCTCTTGAAACCACAGAATCTTGGACCTGGGTTTTGAGAAAGATATCACAGTGATACTCAACGCAGTTAATGCCGAGAGCCAAAAGCGGCAGAACGTCTTGCTGTCGGCAACTCTCACGGAAGGTGAGCGGAAAAGTCCTCTTTGCTCTGAGTGAGGAGGGTGGACGCGGCTGCAGGGGGCCGCGTCTCCGCCTGGGCAAGGGGAGGCGTCTTGGAGGTCGGCCTCCAGTCCTGCAGCAGCCTCCCCCCTCGGCATCTTAGACTCTGCGGCGGCCCCCGGGCGAGGGCAGGTCCCAGATTGGGAGCCACCAGGAAGGACGGTGCGGCTGGTGCCGGTGCCGGGGTGGGAGGAAGGGAAAGGGCTCTCACTGCTGTCGTGACCCGTGCAGAGCAGGGCTTCCGTCCTGACCACGGCGCCATCTCGCCCAAGTGCTGTGTTTAGTGGGATGGCCCTGCCTTTCTCCCCAGGAGATGCTGGCCCGGAACGTACGCGTGTTCTGTAAGCTCAGTGCTGGTTTTCACCCCCGTGAGATGGGACGCAGATAGGAAGGCCAGGGCCTGCGGAAGTGGCGGCACTGCCCCCGTCGCCCACACAGCAGGTCCTGTCCGAGTGACAGCTCGGCTTCCGTGCCCGTGTCTGGGTTACAGTGCCATCTCTGTCGTCACTTGCACAGACCGGGTGCCGGGCGTGTGATGGGTGGGCAGCTCTGAGTGTCTCTAAAGAACATTCATTTTAAGACGTAGTCCATGTTAGAGGGGTTCTGGCTCGCGGAGTTTGGGACATGCCACATGTTGCCTCCTCTTGGAGGTTCACGGTGCACCCACACAGCAGAGATCCTGGGCAGGCCTGGCCAGCCCTGTGGGAGACTTGCGGAGCCTTTTTATCGGGGTCTTCATAACTTCTTGACCCCAGAACCGTTTCTGGGGGTGATGGGCACACGTCTGTTAGTGTCCCTTCTGAGGGCCTCCCACAGGTGCCAGCGGGCTGTCGGGCGTGGGGAGGAACCCGCTGGCGGCCTGGCAGGTGGGTCCTGGCCCTCGGCGATCCCCGGCGGGGCGTGCCCACAATGCCAGGGCACGGGGCGTGTCCGGGTGTGCTGTGGGACCCGTGCCACGGCGTGTGCCCGTCACCTCTTTGCCTTTTTCACTGTTTCCAAGGTGTGACACGGCTTGCTGATATCAGTTTGCACAACCCAGTCAGTATTTCTGTCCTGGATGAGAGCCACTGTCCCTCTAGCCCAGAGAGCAACGCGGTTCTAGAACTGTCTGCCCCACAGCCCAGTGATGAGCTGGACGGCTTTGCCATTCCGGACGGTCTCGACCAGTACGTGACATTGGTTCCCAGCAAACTGAGGCTGGTCTGCCTGGCAGCCTTCCTTCTGCAGAGGTGCAAGGTAGGCTGGGGGTTCGAGCCAGCCCCCCCACCACAGGGAGAAAGACCTGTGTCGTCCCCATTGGGAGCATCACTGCGATGAGTTGAGACGCGCATGCACAGAATTTTCCAACCACTTGGGAGCGCAGACTGTGGTTCATGTTTGTTGGTGGTCCTGGGGTTGTGGGAAAGATCTGGGGTCGCTGACAGCCGCTATGTTCACCTTGGAATCAGCCTTGAGTGTCTTTCCTGGGGCTGACGTTGGGAGCATCGCAGGCAGTAGGAGCGTGCTGGGAGTGAGGTGGAGCTCGGGGCCTGTGCGCGGTTTCTGAGAGAGGCCTGGTGCTCGTGCATGTCACTGCTAGTTTCGTGTTCCTTTCTCTGGCAGTGGGGGGTCAGTAGGTGGAAGGGCTTGAGAACGAAGCTTCCGGAGGCACTGTGCCCGGGTTCAAGCGGGCCTTGCGCGTGCAAGGCCCGCAGCAGGCGAGGAGCAGTGCCGACGGACAGCTTCCTCTGAAGCCTGCTCTTCTCATTCGTTGTGGGATCCCGGTCAAGGTCATAGCTGTCATTGCCCTTGCCAGCAGCCTTTGTAGCGTGGGGTGTCAGGATTATTTCTGAAAATAATTCAAAGCCGTCTGTCACCTGTTTCCAGACTGGGGCCAGCGTGACTAGGTATTTCAGAGAAAGACTCATTTTAGTCTCACCTAATAAAAACGCATGGTGGTTTTTCCCCTTTGTGTCGATGTAGTTTGAGACGGACCAGAAGGTGATTGTCTTCTTTTCGAGCTGTGAGCTGGTGGAGTTCCACTACCACCTCTTCCTGCAGACCCTGCTGAGCGGCCCCGGGGCCCCGGCACCGGGGCAGATGCCATCTGGCTACTCGCGGTTCAGATTCCTGCGTCTTCATGGCAGCATGGACCAGGAGGTGAGCACCCCAGGCCCGATCGACTGGCACGCGCCCTCCCGGGTCAGCTGGCCCCCAGGAGCTGGAAGCGCTGCCCTGCCGCGCGGTGTGGGGAGCAGGCCTGCCGTTCCGCCCCCGGAGCTGGGCTGGTCCACCCGGGGCTCCCAGGCCCACTTGGCCTGCCCCTGCCTCAGCCAGCTGTTAAGGCAACAGAGCACCACTAAGTAGCTGGCACCAGGGAAGGGTTTTGCCTTTTTAGTACCCAGTGTGTAATTAGGGCTTGATGTCTTCAAATTAAGAGCATTAATGGAGCTAAATTGTGGCTCCCATATGGTACCGCTGAGCGGGGCTGCTGTCGGCGTCAACAAGATGCAGCGCTCGCGCCCCGGCCCGGCTCTGCCTCGGCTGTGGCGCCGGCTTTGTTCCGGGAGGACAGCGCGCTCTGCATTTTAGGTTCTCACTGCCCGATTCACTCCGCTCCCCTGAGGAGGCCGTCCCTGAGGGAGTCGGGTGGGTCGAAGGCCAGGCCCGAGGGCAGAGCCGTGTTGTCCTAGAGGGGGTCACCAGGCGGGGTGGGGGTGGAAGGACTGAAGGAGGAAAGCCAGACACGGGCGACACTTGACGGGAGCCAGCTCCAAGGTCCTCCCGCTCTCAGAGCTCCCGGGGACAGGAAAGGTCGTCCAGTCCAGCCCCCTTCTGGTTTTGCTCTTTTGTTTTAATACTTCAGGAAACGGAGGTGCAGAAATTACTCAAGGTCATTCAAGGACACAGCCTGTTATTTGCCACAAGAATATGTAGAATTTCCCGAATGTTCCAGCCTGTGTGAATTTTTATCAGCTCTTGGTTTTCACCTTCTGTGTCCCTGTTTCAGTCAAGTTTGTTGATTTCATAAGGCAATACCATTTATGGCGTTTTTTTTCTTCTTCTTTTCTTTAAATTAGTTCCCTAATCCTCTGGGTCTGTTTTCACCAGAGGCTTTCTGCAGGATAGTCTGGGAGGATGGAGGGGGATCTGGGAATTCGAGCAGAGCGTGCGGAAGAATCTGTAGTAAATTAGTTCAGCCCTCATCACAGTAGGATGCTAGTTTAGGGGGTTAGTAGCTGTGTGCTGGGGCAGGGGCGTGGCAGATGGCCGTGTTCTAGGCCTGGCTGTGTGGCCTCTGGAGCGTATTTAACCTCTCTGTGCCTCGGTTTCCACGTCTCTAAAATGGAGCCAGTAGTAGTGCCTCATGTGCTGGTTGCGATGATTCATTGAGTTAATGCAGATAAAGTGCTTTGGAGCAGGCTGGCCCATCTAAGTCCTCAGTAAGTGTTAGCTGCCATTGTTGTGAGTTCTTGCGCAGGAATATTTCAGGTGTTTTAGTTTAATAATTGTCACCCTTACTTACGTTGTTGTTTCCTTTATTAAGTAGCCTTCACAGCCTCCCCCTGAGCTGAGTGGGAGGTGGGAGGGAGTATCTGTATTTCATTTGAACACCAAGGTTGTGTCGTGTCCCAGACCGAACCTGAACAGTCCCATCACATATTCCTGGCTGCTTATCCTGGCCACCATCCCACATGACCTGTGGTGTCCAGAGTTGTGTTTTGTCCTCACACCAGACCTGGAGACGTCATGGACAGGCTTTCAGATGTGTCCCTGGCTTTCCAGAACGTTTCCGATGTTATAATGCAGCCATTAAAAACGTCCCTTGTGAAGGCCATGCGGACAAGTGCAGCTGCCCCTGTGAGGGCCAGAGCGCCGACTCTGGGACACAGCCCCCAGGTCCAGACATCAGTCCAGCCCTTCACTGGGTGTGCCCCCCCTCGGGCAGGTCACTTGGCCTCTTCACCGGCCCAGAGGGTGACCTTGGGCGTTGGGTGAGTGCCCACGTGTGACGTGGATGCCAGTGCCTGCTTGGTGTGTGGCAGCGCTCGGTGCGTGTGCCCCTGGAGCCCCAGGTGAGCGACAGCACCTGCACAGGAGGGACCGCGGCGGGGTTCACTTCAGTGCCGTGTTGGCTGTGCCGGAGTGGAGGGAGAGGCGGGCTGGCCTTTTTCTCCAGGTTTGTAGTGATTTGATTATTTGTCGTTGCTGGTGACAGATGGACAGGGTCAAGCCTGAGCTGCTTGCAACACCGACGTAAACACACTCGCGGGTGCACTTTGCAAGTTTACACAGAAAGCTGTTAAGTGCGCACACCTTTGGGTCCAGCAAGTCTGCCCTCAGGAATGTTCTCAAAGGGAACCATTCC
The DNA here is from genome assembly GCA_004026765.1 of Micronycteris hirsuta. Lineage (NCBI taxonomy): Eukaryota > Metazoa > Chordata > Mammalia > Chiroptera > Phyllostomidae > Micronycteris > Micronycteris hirsuta. The sequence continues at coordinate 7,114 of PVJI01008154.1, forward strand.
GTCCACACGACTCACCTGCAGTGGGGTTCGTCACGGCATTGCTCGTGGCGGTTAACCGTGGGCCGCAGCCTTGGCTGGCAGTGGCAGGGCACTGGCCACGGCATACTGACGTGTTGTCATGAGAGGGATGTGGTCTGAACGTTTCTCGTGGCGTCCTGGGGCGATGTCCGCGTTCTGTTGAGACACATACATACGTATGTAGGTGTGCGCGCACACATAAGTAAAGTAACAAGAGTTTGTTGATGGTGTCAGTAGTGTGGGCCATTTTTCAGGAGCCCCTCCCTGGTGATTTTGCCCAGGAAGGGCGGTGGTGTGCTTCGAGCTGTGGGATATTGCATTTCCTTCCTTCAACTTAAGTATAATTTTTCTACAGTTAAAATATACAGGGTTTATAATTTTTTAATCTTTTTAAAAAATCAGCTTTGAACAAAATTGCCCCGCAGGAAAGGTGGTTCTTGTCGGGCCCCGTGGGTCCTCCCTGCTCCTGGGTGGCTGTGACTGAAGGACGCGCCCAGCCTAGCGCTGTCTCACTGGACGCGCCACCGGCGCTCTGCTGCCTCGCCTCGCCGTCGTCCGGAAGCCCGGTCCTGGACGACAGGGTCTCGTTAGATGTGGGTGCTCACGGCTCCTTCTTTTTCGGCAGAGCCTCTCCTTTCTGCGCCTTAATATGTAGTTCCGGCAGGAGGAAGCGGGGGAGTTATGGGAATCGGCGCCTGCCCCGCTGGGATGGACCTCAGAGCTGTAAGGATTTTCCTTGTTTTTTAGGAAAGAACAGCGGTGTTTCAAGAATTCTCACATTCCGGCACGGGCGTCCTCTTCTGCACGGTACGTATCGTTCTGTACTCCAGGGGAAGCGTGAGCGCTTCTGTGATCGGGGGTTGCAGTTTTTTCCTCCTGACAGTTTGCCTTGAGGCCAGCCCCACAGAGAGCGGGAATACCTCTTGGTGTGGCTGGCCCCTTTGCACTTCTGCTTTGTCACCTGACTTTGTCACAGATAGCCGGCTGCCACCGTGTAGAAGACTAGGCGATTTGCTCACTAATAGTGACAGCTGTTGGTCTGAAAACGTGTGAATCTGGGTGATTTCTAGCCACCAAAAACTTGTAAATTACAGCTATCGGGAGTCATTAGAGCTGAGAAAGTCTTTCCACAGTGAAGCCGCTCTCCTCGCCTCTGCTCACCTGTCCGTGAGGAAAGCGGGCGCACGCGGGCCGGTCTGTCTGCTCTTGTCCGAAGCTGTCACTCGCCCTCAGTTTCCCAGCCCGTCCGCCCGGCCCCGGGCTCGGCGGTCTGGGTGGGCTGCCTCCTCCGGCATGGCACTGGCCTTCTGAACGCACGTGTCCCGTGCTCTGTTGAGACTGGACTATCACGCCTTCAACGGCCCCTCCTCTGGGGGTTCCCTTTGCTGTCCCTGCTGCTCGTTCCCGAGGTTAAAATGCCTTCTGGGTCTGTGCCATCTTGGGCGATGCAGCTTAATCCCACCGGTGGTTGGAGAAATCCTTGTCTGTATGGTAATGAAATGGCACTGTGAATTGAGTGACCCGGCCAAGGTCAGGTGCTGGGTGGAAGCGGAGGTTCAGCTCCTGGAACACCCGGTGAGGCCTCTTTAATGCAGCTGCTGTGTAAGGAACTCCGGCTTTGTGTTCAGTTTTAAAGGCCATGGAGGGTGTTTTCTCCCTGAAGTCAGAGTGTATGGGTGAACGCTACTGCTTTCCCGTGTGTGGTCGGTCACGAATGAGGCGGCCTGCCGGCCACCTGTTTGTCACGGCGTGCTGGCGTTCATGTGCACGGCGAACAGTGGCTGTGCCAACGTGCTCCCTCGGAGTGGAGAACGGTGACCCTGGAACGCTGGCTGTCTGTGGCGACCCGAGGCTGCCTAGGAGCCCCTCCCTTTCTGAAGCCTGTCCCGAGGCAGGCGTTCGTGTCTGCTCTAAAACCGTCTCCTGACCATGAGTCCAAGTAACCTCTTTGACAAAGAAACTTACCCAAAGTCCTTATCACGGAACCGGACCCCTTCCTGCCTCCTCTGTCCCAACTCGCCCCCTCTTCCTTCCCTCGCAGCTACGCGGTACCTCTCAGCTCCTTGGATGTGTCATCCTTCCTGTTTCTGGGCGCGGGGCCTTGGGATGTGGAGTCCCTCCGCTTGGGACGCTCCGCCCTGGCTCTGACTCATCCCTGCTTAGGTGTCAGCTTAAAGCCCCTTTGTTCAGGAAGTGGATCCCTAGAGCCCCAGACCCCCTCATCCTCATCCCCATCCTCACCCCTCTCCACTCGCGTCAGGCACTCCCAGTGCACCCTGCACGCAGCTCCTGCCACACCCATCACACCTGGGCTCGGTGTCTTCCCACCAGGTGATGAGCTCGTGAAGACGGGGACTGCGTCTCCTTGGTAGTCGCGTCCCTGTGTCTGGCACAGAGCAGGCGTCCAGCAGGCGCTCTGTCTGTGGAGGGCATGCGTGGGTAGGTGGGGCCCGAGAGCTCGGTGTGGCGGCCCACCCGTGTACACCTTTTTCTAAAGGCAGAGCTGAGAGTCACCTTTTCACGCGTGTGGTGTTTGTTACCTGGGGAGTAAATGTTCTGTGTGGACTGTATGGGAACAGAAGGCAATGGGAACCTCAGTGCTGGGGTTTGGGTTAGGATCAAACAAAATGTTTTATCTTCCACCAACTCAAGATGCTGAACTCACGCTTGGTGAGAAGTTGTCACGCTTCTTGGTGTGCAGATGCTGCCCTGTTCTATAGACACGGTACGCTCCAGGTCCCCAGGAAAGCTCCAGGTCTTTGAAGTTTGGTGCTTTTGGTTTGCTTTGTTTTTTAGTAGCTCTTCATGGAAGAAAAGACCCTTCTTTCTGAAATGTAATTCTCAGTGGAGTGAAAACACAGCATGACTTTCCTGGTTCTGTCTGGCTGCAGGCAAGTGGCTTCAGCTGGACAAAGCACCCTTGACTTGGCGAAGCTTGGCCCAGCCACCCTCCGCGCCCGCTGGTCCCGGGCGCCCCGTCGAACACAGACTCTCACTTGCCCACAGTCTGGTTTCTCTGAAATCTCTGGGTGCGTGTGTGTGTGCCAAGGTCACTCCGGTGGGACAGTCCTCTCCAGGTCCATCTTGTCCTTGCTCCGCGGTGAGGGCTGCTGGACAAGCGCCCGGCGGGGCTCACTTCTTTTGTTTCCGAGGCAGGACCTGAGCCCAGGCTCCCGGTGTGGAGAGGTTCCTCGCTCCCTGCCCCGTCCCTTCGGCTGCGGCCACGTTTGTCCGCTTTAGCCTGACGTCCTGGCGTCTGAGACGCGCTGTGATGGGTCTTGCCTGGGTGGCGGCGGATATTGTCAGACTGCGTCCTTCTGAGCAGCCTGTTGCCTGCCAGGTTCTCTGAACGCTCTCCAGGAGCCTCCTTAGTGTTAATGAGGAGCATGGGCCACATCAGGACAAGGCAGATGGAGGACTGGCATCTTCAGATGAAGAGGGGTCGTGTTGTTAGTCATTGCGCGGGGATTTCTCCTTCCTGATCCCTTCCCTTCGCCGCTGTGACTTGTCATCCCAAGGTCCTTTAACAAGGCCAGAAGATGGGACGTGTGAAACGTTGAGAACTATGGTGTCACCACAAAAGCCCACAACTATGCAGTTTGCTTTTCTGCTAGACAAATCCCTCCCTGCACCCCACCTTCCTTTCTGTACCTCATCCTCCTCCCTGCTCTCCTGTTCTTAGGAACAGGGAAGGGTGTGGGTGCATGTGTGTTTTTTTTCTGTCGTGATTATAAGCGTAAAAACAAGGATCTTTTCATTCCATGAGCCAAAATCTTTCAGGACCTGGTCCCTGGCTGTGTAGCCTGCCGGTTCTCCACACCCGTGACCGTGGTGACTTGGAACCTCGGCATGGGGAGGAGGACGGGACACCCACCCATCTGAGATGTAGTTTGCGTCCTCTAGAAGGTTAGATCTAAGGAGAAGCCAAGTTGAGGAGGGAGCAGTGGTGAGCAGGGAGGAGTCACTGGAAAAGCGAAAGTCCACTTGCCCAGATGGAATGAAGGAATCAGAGATGAGATACTGAATTACCAACATTATTTCCCCCTGGTGACGGTGAAGAGCTCACCCTGCACCGGAGGACGGGGGCGTGGCGTCAGCACTGCGGCCCTGTCACTGAGCAGGTGAAGGTGAACGCCGCCGGCAGCCTGAAGAGTGGCGTTTCCCAGCCGCCTCTGGCCGTAAGGCAGGTGCCAGGCGTTCTGCCGGTGTGCGTGACACTCCTGGTGTCCTGGGCACCCGGAGCAGGGAGCCTCTCCCGCCCGGCTGACAGCCCTCGGGGAGAGCCCCTGTCCCGCCCCTGCGTTCTTCTTCAGAAGCTGCCTAGGTCACGTGTGCTGCTGGCCTCCACCTTTTTCTTTATGCTTGAAGAATACTGTTACATCTGCGGTTCTTGATTTGCTCTCCTCCTGGGGCGTTTCCGCCACGCCAGGAGGCGCAGACAAAGGCGAGCAGCCACGGGAGCCACGAGAATGTCAGTTCACAACCCAGAGTAAATGGGGGCTTTCTTGGTTGTCTCTGGGGCCTGTTGTTTAGGTAAAGTTTCTCTTTTCCACTTTATTTCATCGTGTTAATGGCAAGATCACTGGGAGACTGTTGGCTGTTTACTCAGTTACGCTAACTCATGTTGCCAGTTTTTTGGCGGCTCCAGCCAAGATCTCTCGCCGCTGACAGCGTCTGCACTCTCTCCTTCCTCCTCTGTTTACGCAGCCCAATCTGTCACCCGGACAACGGGGGCCCGTACCCCGCTGATGGCTTTCCACACACGGCAATAATGACTTTTGGCAGGCTGGGAAGGCGGCAGCGGTGAATTTGCTGCGTCCCTTCCTCAGAGAGCCGGCAGGGCCCCTCTCCCTGTTCGTAAAAGCACTTTGTGAGGTTCTTGGGTAAATAAATGAGTCATTTTAATCCAACTGACAGGCTGGCACCTGAGCAAGCTGCCTTCCATCTGTACTCCTCGGTCTCATGGAGACGGCCCATCGCCAGGCCGGGCCTTCACGGCCTCACCACTGCGTGTCTTTCAGAACTGACTTTAGCAGCTCTTCTGCTCTAATTAGGTTAGAGGAGTGGAGCGAGGCTGGGGCCGAGGTCTGAGAGCGGACGGAACCCAGGCCTGTGTGGACTCTTCGGCCGGTCAGGCCTGGGCTCTGCTGACGGCTTCCAGGAGGAGCGTCCCCCGCCCCAGGGTGAACGGGGTGAGTGGGCAGAGCGCGAGGGGGCTTTCACAGCCCTGCCCGATCTCCACCGTCCGGAACCGAAATGCTTAGCTTTGTAATTCTCAGCATTCATATTCGCCGTCTCATTTGGTCTTCGCAGTGGCCTCGGGAGGTAAGTAGCTGGGTCTCACAGCCATTTCTAGGGGGTGAACTCTGAGGCTCAGAGAGCCGAGTTGACCTGCCCAGATCCTGTGGCTGCTGAAGTGATACTGAAGTCCAGCCCTCTCTGTTCCGAGACCAGGAAGATCATTTTTCTCCCATTCTCTGTGGTAGCCTAGGCTCAGAATAGAAAGACACACTTACAGCAATGGCTGCGTTAAGCCTGAGCAGTGGCTGGCCGTTGGTGAGGTTCGCCTACCCCAACACAAGAAGTGGGAGGCAGGGAGGACTGTGTGAGCCGGTATCATGAGCTAGGCCATCCAGGTGGGAGGGAGAACCTTGACCGGTCTCCGTGAGAGGCAGCGGACCTTGCTCCGAACTCACCGTGTCGGTGCATTTGCACTCTTGAGTTTCGTGAGCATCGCTCGGTTCTGGAGTTCCTCAGTTGAGTTTACTGAACTGACAAGCATTGCATTTTCTACAAAGCCTGCTTGTCTGGATAGCTCAGGCGGCCCGTGTTGGCCTACATCTCCCACTGCACAGCACATTTGCAAAATAAATCATTTCCCAACAAGAGCTTAGCAGGTGGAAGAACCTGTCAGTTTCCTGATGTTAGCTGTGGTCAGTGTGGAAAGCAGTTCCATGCCCCTTTCGGTAGAACTCCAAACACTGTCCTCAGAGGCGTTGCTTGGGGCGGCAGCCTCGTCTGAAAACACCTCGCGGGTGCCCAGCACTGCAGGACGTTTCATAAAGGCAGCCCAGTCACCAGCGGAAGGCAAGCAGGCGGTCCCAGCGTGATCGGGGACAGGCACGGGTCTCCCTCGGTCCTGCCTCTGAGCCTGGGGCGTTCGGGGGCAACCGTTTTAACGTGCTTCTTACAGAAAATGCATAGGACTATTGTTTTTAAAAATGCTCATTGTCCTTAGGAGTCCTTCGTGGTACTTCAGAGTGGGGGGGAGAGGGAGGAGGGCTGATCTTACAGAAGACTGCCCGCTCTCCAATGGGAGGAAGCACCGCTGGACAGGAAGTCATCCTTTGTAGGCGCCCAGGTAACAGCTGAGGCAGAGAAGCAGTGCCAGCAGATGCCGAAACCATTAGGCAAACGGTTTTGGGAGACAATCTCAAAGTTTCCCGCCCCAGTTCACTTACTAATGACAAAAGGCGAGAGGTGCCTGCGGATGGGGAGAGCTGGTGGGTGCCCCTCTCTCAAGTGATCGCACATGGCGTCCCCAGCACAGGTCCCCAACGTCACGCACGGGAAGCACATACCACTCTGCTGTTGTGTCTCCTGCCAAAGCACTTCATGTGAAACTTACCAGGAGGAAACAGAAGTCCAGATTCTGGATGTTCAAGACACCTAGAGTCTTCAAAATTGATAGTTATTTAAAAGAAAAATAAGTCAGGGGCAGGGGTATCACTGTAGACGAAGGAAGTTTGGAGGGCTGCGGTGAAAATAGTGCACAACATGCGGTGCAGTCCCGGGTGGGAAGGAAACGGCGTAGCTGGAGAGACTGGAATCTGGACTGGTTATCGGGAAGTGTGGTCCGCCGCGCTGGAGGTTTTGGGGGTGACAGCAGTGCTGTGCTCACTGCAGGGGTGTCCTCTGACTGAGGAGGCGCGTGCTGAAGGGTGTGGGGTGGAGCGTCACGGTGCTCCGCGGTTCCAAAAGGCGTGTGCAGGGAGGGACAGAGGAAGGAGGTGTCCCCCTCCAGCAGTGGATGAATCCAGGTGAGGAGGCCAGGTACTCGTGCTACCCTCCCAGCTTTTCTGTAGGTTCGCATTTTTCTAAATCAGAATCGGAGGAAAGCATGTATTCATTGTTAAAAGGAAAACAAAACAAGTGGAGAAATGTGAAGCGCGGTAAAACCCGCCGGGCCTCTGGCTGGAGAGGACAGCGAGGTCCTGCGGCCCTGCTTCCAGGCTGAGCCGGCTGAGCCTCCGACCGATTGGTGTCCTTCAGTTTGGGTTTGCTCTTTGATCTTTCTTTTTCCTTGAATTTTTTGGTGGAAGTAACCAGACCTTTTGCCCACGTTCTGTATTAGCCTAATTGCATCCTCCGGGGCCGGGGGAGACCTGGCCCTCTGTCCCCGACGTTTCCTGAAAACTAGTCGTTGGCGCCCAGCCCCTCGACTAGGCCCAGGCTCTAGGGTTGTGCAGGTCAGGATGGGCGGCCCTGCGCTCCCTGCTGCCGGCCAGCCCGCCATCTGCAGGCGTGTACATGGACTCACTCAGTCAAGGTCGCACTGGTCCATTGCAGGCAGTCTGGCTTCCAGCCCTCTTCCTTCCCCTCCGGGTGACCCTTTTAAAAAACTTGGGTTTTCTCTTTATCATTTCTTTGAGAAATATGGGCAAATATACTTTATTTCCCTTATTATACCAAAATATAAATGCTCAGGAGTTTTCCTAGGGAGTCTCCACGTCAGTCTGTTGGAGTCCTCGTCCCTTCCTGGCTGCACAGCACTCTGGAGCACAGGGTGGGCATCCCTACCACCATCCTCACTGTCTCCTGCCACGCATCGGGATTTTTACCAGATCGCTGACACAAATAGCCTTGCACAGGTGTCATTGTGTGTTTTTGCCAGTGTGTCCTTGGGACGCTCTGGGTCAGAGGACAAGTACACACGCAGTCTGGCCGGGTGTCCCCAGCCTCCAGTACTGGGGCCTGTGCTGTGTTGCACGCCCCCTGCAGCGCGTGAGAGGCGCGGCGCCTTTCTGTCGTCAGAACGGTGCGACGCCCGCTTGTCATTCCGAAGGTCCATCGAGGTGACGCATGCGAAGCGCTCCACACGGTGTCTGGTGCGTAGGAAGTGCCCGGTACATGTCCACTGGGGACGTTCCTGTTATGACTGCGCGTGAAGGTGAATGCCAAGTGTACATTCCCTGCTGAAGACTGGAAGAGTCCCATTTTCTGGTCTCTGCCAGAATGACTGGAGAGCAGAGAGTCTTTGCTCCGCAGGTGGCGACCAGCTGAAAAGGAAAAATAAACCTCCACTGCATTTATAGTTTCACCTGCCCAAGCCAAGACGTCACCTGGCCAAGTCTTTGACCTGCATTCTGATTGAGCTGTCAGAGAGGCGGAGCATCGCTTGACCCTTGCTCCTCTCTGAGGCTGGTCAGCAAAGGCCACAGGAAGTAGTTTGCAGCTCACCTCCACGAGGGATTGCCTGGGGGTGATCTTGCAGAAGCCCACCGCAAAGCCATGTCTTCATCAGTTTTGCGGATAGATACAGGATGGAGATAATAACCCACGAATGCATTCGTCATCAAGTGCATTTTCAAGTAAAACATAAAAGTAGTTAAGATGGGCTGAAGTTTTCAGAATTCTTCCAAGGCATGACTGAGCACGGCCGTATGAGTTCCTGGGCTCCCCTGCAGGTGGCACTCTCGTGGGGAGGTGGTTGTGCCTCACCCTCACCCACGGTTCGGAGCACTTAACCCCGAGTCAGAACTTCAAACCACAAATACCTGGGTAGCTCCTGAGGTTGAGTGCAGACGTGTGCGTGCGAGAGCGTGCGCCTTGGCGCGGGTGAGCCCTCGGTGTTTGCGTTAGCTTATCAATGGATCCGTGACCCCCAAATGGTTCAGGAACTCAGTCCTAAGCCATGTTTTTTCTGTTTTGAAGGATGTTGCAGCTCGGGGCTTAGATCTCCCTCAAGTCACATGGATTGTTCAGGTAATTTTTTTAGTTGTTAAGGTGTGAGCTTGAGACAGGAATATATGATCACGAGTAGATGTGTTGGCTTTAAGTGGAATAATTATTATTACCCTCCTGGGTGTTGCCCTGGTAACCAGGCAGCAACCAGCCTTATCTACACAGTTCTCCTGACATCTTTCCTTAACCCAGCCCCCCTAATTGCTACAGCAAAACAACCAGACAGCAGTTGGGGTGGGGTGCGGGGAGGGCATGGCACAGGGTGGGGGGCAGGCTCCCAGACTAATGCATGTCACACGTAAAGTTTCAGCAATCTGAAAACAGGAATCACCCGGGGCCCCTGGGAGGCCTCATTGTGTCCGGGAGGAGACGGCTCAGCTGTCCTGAGAGCTGTGTCCTGTGCACCAACCTGCAGGGGGCAATTAAGTCCCTGGCAGCATCTTACACTCACCTCCAGCCTTACGCGCTTTGCCGGGGGGTGCAGGTGTTAGCGCTCAAGTCTCGTGGTTTCCGTTCTGTTTTTTCTTTTGGTTAGTCTGCAGAATGGCGTTTTTCAGCCTTTCTGTGTGGGGGCCAGGGGACACATGCCCCGTGTACGGGAGTCATGGTTTATTCACGTTTTTGTGCAGTTGCACGCCTGGTCTGCTCCCGCAGATGATCACTTTGCGACCAGAGGCGTTGTGTCTTCTTTCCTGCTGGCCACGGAGCCAGTTAAAGATGAGAAGGCCAGGGTAATTTTAACACATAGAAGGCCAGACACATGAACTCAGTCCTCTAGCCTTCTTGTAATGTGACTGCTGATTGATTAGTTTGGTGTGCCCAGCCTCCCGTATATTGTATTCATCTTGGCCCTCTGGTTTTTGGTTCGTGTAGCAGCAGAGGGAAAAAGAAGGAAGGACGATATGGTCAGTTAGTTTTGATGATGACGAAGTTGTTACCATAGACGTCATCTATCCTGTGCATGATCCATTCTGCTGAGTTCTCGAGGCGACCTTTCCCCTAAGTCAGGAACGCCGTCCATGGGGCAGGGGCATGTCCCTGTGTGAAGGCAGCTCCGCTCCACAGGGACTGCAGGAGCTGCAGCAGGTGGTGGGGACCAGCTCCTGGTGGCCCAGCAGCAGAGCTGACCTCCGGTCGGAGCAGTCGGCCCCTTGCTCCTTACCCTGTCCAGTGTCCTCTGCGGCCTCATCCTTACTGCTTGCCTGCCGGGGAAGTAGGCCAAGGGCATGCGGTCACCTGCAGAGGCTTACCCCCGCCTGCCTACGTTTTCACCTTGCGCCGGCACCATGGTGAAAAGATGCCAATAGGAAAATGAAGAGACCTGTGGAGAAGTAAAATTAAAAAGGAGGTATTGGGACGGCAGACATGTCGTTTATCTGAAACTTGGCCACTGTTCACACTGGCGTGTCGGGGCCTTGTTATCTCCAGTGAAGCCAGGAGTTTAGGGTTGAGTGACTTCTCCTTGTGATTGCGCTAGGGTAACCATAGCACCGGGATTTCATTCCGGGATACCTGGAGGCAGGTGAGGGGTATTGCACTTCCAATTAACGGCAGTCCCTTGATCAGTGAATGCCTTCATTTCTGTTACCTTTTTAGTACAACGCTCCATCTTCACCGGCTGAGTACATCCACCGGATCGGGAGAACCGCCCGCATTGGCTGCCGCGGGAGCAGCCTGCTCGTCTTGGCTCCTTCGGAGGCAGAATATGTCAACTCGTTGGCTTCTCACAAAATCAAGTGAGTCAGAAACCTGAACGGGGTTTCAGCTGATCTCACCTAATTAACTTTCTGTCGCTTTTTATACTGGCTGGGCCTTGTAAGCTGACGAAGAGCCATTAACCCCTGTGATCCCTAAATGAGTCCCAGAATAGCCAGTGGCAAAAACGAAAGCCCTTCATGCCATCGGCACTGACAGCTCTCATTGCGGGCGGGACTCAGGCACAGGACGGCCTGTTGCCACTCAGGTTTCCTGTAGACGGGGCCTGCGTTTCGTCTCGCTCACAGCCAGCTTCCTGAAGAGCTTTTCTGTTCACGGTTTTTCTTTCTTGGAATTAACGCTTTGTACCTTGAAAGTTGGTTTGCCTTTGAAAAAATAATACTTCTTTACTCCTCACACAACTCCCCTTCCCTCAGGAGCGCACGCCCCGAGGAAGCTGCTAGGACCTGCTGGAGCGCGCCCACACACCCAGGTGGCAGTGCCTCTGGTCCCCTGTGCAGAGCCCCCGTCCCAGCCTGGCCTCGCTTAGGAGAGACAAAGAAAGCGGATAGAGCAGCGCTTCAGCCAGGCCAGGAGTGATTATAATGCGAGCAGAGAGGAGTCACAGGGGCCCCAGAAATTAATGTGTTTTGTCGTGTTTTCCATAAACTCTCTGGTACCTGATGTGACGAGTTCCGATGGTAGGCTTATGAAGGCGTGCAGCTAGTCACACTGGCCCACGTTCCAGAGCTTCTGCTCAGACAGAGCGCAGTGCTGCATAAAACCCTTGGCGGCACTGGAAGAGCCGCATCTGCCCCGAGGGCTGCTCGGGTGCCCTGAGAGGCCACGCTGCGACACTGGCGCATGACCTGGCTGTGCGGCTGAACATGAGGCGTCACTTCCCGGGGTGCCCCTAACCCAGGCCCGTGCCTCATGTAAAGCATCTGGTAGCATCCCCGGGCTCACCTGGAAACTGTTGTATTCCACACCCGAGCCTGCGCTGGGGGCCCCAGGACCCGGTGCAGGCCACCCGCTGTCAGAGGTGGGTGCACGTGGCTGTCCCCACCAGCATCTGCAGGGCCTTCTCTCGCCCTGCCTGACACTTTCAGTGTTGCTGGTGTGAACTTTTAGGGACCGCAGCTTATTCAGAAAATGCGTCTGACCCCCTTGTATTGAGGGGAGGGATAGCAGGGACCCATTCCTCATAAGTCTGGTCAGTTTCAGGTGGGTTAAGTTAAGGGTGGTCCGCATTTTCCTCTTATTTCATGTGCCTCAGCTTAATACAGTTTTTCAGTTGAAGAAGGTTTTCAGGTTTTGTTTGTTTCAGGAAGACGTGCATATTTTATCTTAGTTACGAGAGAAATCGCAGCGTCACTTGTCACTGAGAGCTTCATCTCCGGCTGGCCTCGCGCAGCCCTGTCCGTGCCCAGGCCAGTGCCCTGCCAGGGCTTGTCCCCAGGAATCCAGGGGCGTTGATGTGAAAACCCAGTGACATGACCCATCCCCCGTGCGCACAGGCTGGGAGCCGCCCAGCAGGAAACGCAGCCACTGCACTGAGCAGCCTCGCTCTCACCCTGTGTCCTGCCCTGCCTCCATCCTAGACCTGCAAGTTCACGTTCTCCCTCCTTCCCGTCCCGGCTCTCTGGGCGTTCTCCGTGCTTGTTAGCTTGACGTGCTCTCAGAACAGTGAGTGGTAGCAGGAAGTCGAGGATAATTACCCAGCGCCAGTTATCCGCCTCCCTCTGCTCTTGTAGATTTTCTTAAACACATTCAGGTTGATGGCTCTGATAGGTCGCCTGTACACCCAGACGTGGAAAGAGAAAATAACACTTAGCACCAGCGCGATTTATTAGTGAGCCGAGCATATTTTAAGGACACAAAAGTACAGTCATCCTGTATGATGATCTCATCTGGAAAAGCGTGTGCCGGCAGCGTTCGTGGGGAGTTCAGCTCGATGTTCACAGTCCGAGGACAACTCGGTGATGCCAGGGACTTGGACTTGGACTTGGGGAGGATGCCCAGGAGGATGAAGACAGAGTACCGAGAGGGAGGGTTCGTTCTGGGGAGAGAGGGCGACGGGGGCCTGAGAACATTCACTGAGGGGGAGTCCGGTAGGAGTCCAGCCTTGCTGCTTCCTGCCCCCAGAGTCCCCCGTGGATGTGTCTCTGCCTGGACCGCCGCGTGCTGCCTGGCTCAGTGTGCCCAACCCACGCAGGTGCCAGGTCTACATCCCCGTGAGATCCATGCGTTGTGCTTCCGGTGTCCCTCTGAGGTATATAAATACAGATTTTTCTTTGACTTACTACCAAAAAAGTTACATCTCGGAAGAACTAATGGCAGAATAAGACTTGAACATCTGGAATCTAGAAGGTACCCCTAAATGTTTAAAAAAAAAAAAAAAGGCAGAGTGTGTGTGTTTGGTGCCCGGACACATGGGAGCCAGGCAGCAGGGCGCTGGGGTGACAGATGAGTCACAGGGAGGATCCGGGGTGGCAGCCGGGGCTCTGGGCAGCCCAGCACGGCCCGCCTCGCTCGCCGGGTCAGCCCCGCAGACGGGGCCAGAGACGGGGCCTGGGCCGCTGCCGCCTCTGTGTGAAAGCTCAGAACTTCGTTTCCAAGTCCTTCTGACTCCTTGTACTTGCAGCTCCTCCGCTTTCCCCACATTTAAGTGTGTTTCTAATGAAAGCCATTGTTGGTTTATTAAAATGGGAATGCTTCACGAGAACGTGTTTCTCAGATCCGGCATAAGACAGCTCCTGCGTTCATTTGTTCCTTCGTCTCTCTCGGCGAGCTGAGTGGTTCCTGCCTGTGGACAGAGCCGCGACGGCGCGGAGCGGGCCCGCTGTGTCCCTCGGAAGCCAGGCTTGCTCGGAGCAGGGCAGGCCCTTGGCAGCTGTGAGCCGCTGCCGCTCCCGCCCAGCCCCCGTCCACGGGGCAGGTGGCCCCGGCCTCGCTGCATGGACACGCGCTCTGAGGAGACCGGCCTCTCTGTGCGTGTTTAGTCCTCCGGGCCCCTGACTGTGAACGGCATCGTTGCTCTTTCTTTCTCCCTGTTCAAGATTTGACCCCAGGTTCTTGTTTCTTTCACTTTCGTATTCTTTATTTTTCCTTAAGAAAAAAAGGGGGGATGGATAGAGGCAAGTCAGGCAGACGAAGGAAAGGATGCGGTTGGGCTGTATTTTCTCCCCCTTCGGACACCCAGGCGTCAGTAAGAGGAAATCCAGCGCCAGCACCCTTCTCTCTCGTAGGAAAACAGATTTCCCAGGAAACCCTGAGTGGCTGTCTCCCCAGCGCCTGCCCTCCAGCCTGAACTCCGCCTTCCTAGTCGGCGCTCACTGCTGCCCAGAGGTTTCCGGTCCCTGTGGGGCCGGGCGCTGCAGCGAGAGGGGGCTGGAGGCTGGGGGCGTTCGGGGCCTGGTGACACATCTCAGGTGAACGAGTGGCTGTCAGAGATGTGACGTGTTCATTCAGGGCTTCAGCACAGTGACCTTTTGCGGGGAGGGGAGAACCGCCTTGTCCCACGTGCGAGGTGGCTGCCCCTGTTTAACCTGCCATCACGTTTAACACACAACACACGAGAAGATCGTTTCTCTTTCTGTGATCTGTCCCCTCCTCCCATCTCCTTCCCTTTCCCGTCCTCCCTGGGAAGTCTTTTCCTCCACTCCCGGCCCCTCAGTCTCTGACGCGGGGCTGCATGCACTCCTGCCGGCGAATGCTGTGGCCGCTGAGTGGGGCTGGAGGGCCGGCTCCCCAGGCTCCACCGCGGGCAGGACAGCGGCTCCGCCCGGCTCCGGTCATGGCCCGGCCTGAGCTCCGCTCTCCGCCCTTTGCATGTGGCTCTAGCTTCAGCAGAGAGTGCTGTTCCCCCGCCTCGGGGAAGAGACGAGAGTCATGGACACCCCTCAGGGCATCGGAAGAGGGCTCTGGCGTGCGCGCAGCAGGGGCTGGGCCCGTGTGAGCCTTCGCTGGGGGTGCTCGCTGGGAACTGTCCCCACAGTTCAGGATCTTGAGTGCTGCGCCACCCCTGATCTTTTTTTTTTTTAAGTCAAAAACCAAAAGGGACGGTCTGAAATATTTTTAGTGATGTTTCACCATTTCCTGCTCAAGTCAAGGTAATAGATCGATAACCAGGCCTACTTATTTAGACTCAAGGTTTATTAAGAAATAATGACGTGGTCCCTATAAAGGAAACTGTAAATGCAACACATTTAACATTCATCCGGGAGGCAGGAACTTGTCTGCCCCTGGAGATTGCAGAAGCCCCCTTCCTCCCGAGTCCCTCACTGGCTAGGTGGGCAGTCTCTCTTGCGCGACAGGGGCTTCTGCTTTATGTCCAGCTTGAGAACAGGCCAGCTTAATGCATCAGGAGCCTGGGTGTTTTTGAAAGAACGAGAAGTTTATTTTGCTCTGCTCTTTCTTCTCCAGCGTTTCTGAGATGAAGATGGAAACTATCTTGTCTGTTCTGACAAGCCACGATTGTTTGAAAGGGAGACGGCGGGGAAGCCAGGTGAGTTTATTATTTATCGTGTTTGCTGCTCGCAGCGGTGACGCACTTCTTGATTTGAGGGAGCGGAGATTGTGTGATAGGACCGTTGTTTCCTCTGTCAAACTAAATGCGTGTTCGAGGATCAGGACATCAGATGAGGCCAAACCTGACTGCCTTTTCTCTCCGTTGCTCCTGGGTGTGATTCCTGGTCTCGTCCAGTGAGTGGGCCGCTGTCCATCCTGGGAGTCTGCCAGGTGGCAGCCAGCTCTCCAGGACCAGGCAGGGTCACGCGCTCAGGCCTGCCAGCTCCTCTCCAGGATGTCCACTCGGGACAGCGTGGAAAAAGTCAGGTCTCTGTGTCTCTTTCCAGACAGCCTCCGTTCGCCCCTTTTTTCAGTGTGTGGTGCGCACACAGGAGGGTGTGGGTGAGGTCGTTAGGGAGAAAAGGTCTGTCATCCGTGTCGTTCTCTGTGGAGACCTGAGCCGTTGTCCCCGGCCCCGGACACCCTTCCAGTGCAGCAGTCGCTCCCCCTCCTGGCCCCAGCTCTGCCCTCAGCGCACCACACGTGCGTGTGCACGTGTGTGGGGGTGCTGTCTGTGCTTCTGTCTGCGAGGTGTTCGTTATTTGTACATTTTACATTTCTTATGCCTGAGGATAGACTGGGAAGTTGGAGCCGAGTAGATCAAGCTTTAGAGTTTCTTTTCTCCGCCAGCACGTGTCTCTGTCCGGGTCGATACTCTCCCCAAGGCAGGGACTCGATGGCGCTGACCTGACCCGGGTTCTCTCGGTGCAGAGAGTCCGAGGGGAAACTGATCTCAGGATGGGGCGGGGGTGGGGGGTTAACCAGCTCAGGGTGCGCTGCGCGCCCGGTCCCATTTACTCCTCCTGGCGGCCCTCTGAGGTCCCGCCCCACGTCACGGAGGGACACCGAGGCTGCAGAGGTGAGGGAGCAGGGACAGGGGCATGCTTGCCACCGTTTGTCCCGCTGGGATGCGAGAGCAGGCAGCCGAACCTCAGAGCACGCTCTCACGCCAGCGTGCCTCCCGCTGGGACAGAACCAAGACAAGGGGACTCTGCTCCTTTCGAATTAGGCCACGTCAGCTGCTTTTGTGGACGTGAGGTTTGGTCGGTGAGTGGCTCGCCACTGAGTTCCCCGGGAGTAACAGAAGTGATTAAAACCCCCACTGACCGGCAGGTTACTTCACGGGCTGTTTCCTCGAGGACATCGCAGCCACACTGGACTCAGGACCATGCCTTCCTAACGGAGTGTTGTCAGGGGCTGACCCGTAGCCGAGGGCACGCGGGGCCTTGGCACAGCGCTGTTCTTCTGCAGCGACTGCCAGTTCCGGTCAGGGCTCTTCACGTCCCCGCAGGCCCTTCCTGCAGCCCCGGGGCAGCTCTGGGCACTGTGTGAGGGGGTGTGGCCTCGGGCACTCCTGCTCCCGCTTCCCAGCGCTGCGACTGGGCACTCCTGGACCTTCCTGGTCCTCGACTTCGTCGTGTGTAAAGTTGACATGATAACAGTGCTCTCTTCCTTCTACACGGGAGGATTGGGTGAGGAATAACCCAGAAACCGAGCACAGGCACCAAAGGGCATTTTCTTCAGCTGTTGCTGCTCCTAGTCATTGCCATTATTGTCATGTCGGTCAGTCACAGACGTGGAGTTCAAGACCACTCGGTGACACAGAGCCTGTCGCCGTGGCCCCGTGAGCCCGCGTGAGCACCTGCCCGCTCCCCAGAGACGGGAGCAAAGCAGTGGACTGCGGCTGCGACGGGGCAGTTGGCTGCGTCCGGTCTTCACTTCGACCGTGGGCCCAGCCTTGTTGTGGGTGTTTATCCTGGTGTGCACCGTGAGTCTGGGGGGCTGCGGGCAGGGCACAGAGTCTGGGGGTTGCGGGCAGGGCACTGGGGGATAGTCCCTGGAGGAGGAGCACAGCAGCTGCAGTCTCTGCTCCTCAGGAACAAGCCAGAGCCATTCCCAGCACCGCCCCCTGTGGGCTGGCAGCCTCACTTTCCTCCCAGAGCCTTGGCCTTGGCCAACCCTGAAGCCTTGCTGGGCCTGGAGGGCAGGCTCAGGGTCACACACACTTGGGTTTGAGTCCTCGCTTCACAACTGGTGGTGCTGCCCCACGGGCCGGCTCGCCTCTCCCAGCCTCGGTTTCCCCATCTGTAAAGTGCGGAGAACCAGAGATCCCGTCTCGTAGGGTTGTTGGCAGGCTTATGTGAGATGAGGCGTGAAGTGCTCCGCACACGGGACCGTGGGAGCTCATCCGGGCCCCGGGCTCCTGCCGTGGTGAGTCATAGTAAGTGGAGCTTTTCGATAGTTTTAAAGTTCTGTGATCCTTGTTTTTAAAAAGAAAAAGTGCTGAGCAAGGATGGGCTTTCACTGACACCAAAACACCTGGTTCACTTAGAAATCGCACTGGGTTCTAGAGCCCGTGTTCACGAAAACCTGACTGGTTTGACCCAGTCCAGCTTGAATGCAGATGACGAAGAACAACTAAGCTGAACGGACAGTAGCACTGATCACCACACAGGCTCACGGCCTGGCAGCACTTCCTGTGCGTGACCCACGTGAAGGAAGGGTCAAGTTGGTGCCGGGTCTGCCCTCCAGTGCTGTTTCCCGTAAGAGTGCAGTGTGCCTGCTGGCTGCTCTGAGCAGGGCAGCTCTCCACGCCCGAGCTGGGGCAGACGGGCAGGAGAGGGCGCAGCGGCCGGGCCTCTCCGCACGTGGCCGGGCGGCTGTTACACTGCCCCCACCCCCAGCCGCGCGGTGGGGGTCCGCTGTGGGTGTCCCTTCGGCACGCACGTGTCTGGGCTCCTGTGCCGAGGAGGCGAGCGAGCGGAGCGTCTGTAAAATGTATATTTCATATTTAGGTGTATAAAATATACAGCTGTGCCTGGGTGTGCGTGCCCACTACAAAGAGAATGCATTTGATCTTCTGGCTTCACTGGGAGGCACTCAGAAGTTTCTAGGGACTTTGGGGGTAAAACTCAGCTTGGCAATAAAGTGATTAAAACAAAATCCTTCCGTTTAGTTTTAAAATACTTTGGAAGTTGATGACATCAGGATGTGTGCTTCCTGCAGAAAAGCCGTTCTCCCCTACCACTGCTCCCACTTAGAAGTTTGTGCAACGGAAATGATTGGGCAGATTTATCTGCAACTCATCTGTTGCTTCTTGATAGGTGTGGAATTTTTATCTTCAAAGTACACACACACATTTTTCCTATAATTTCTTTTGTCCTGTGAAATAGGTCTATAAATTTGTCCTAACAAAAACTGTCACTGGCTTTGGGAGACATTGGAATTGAAATTAAGATCACTGGCCCCTTGATTAGCTCTTTTTCAGCATCTCTTCTCTCCGAGATCTGTGGGGTCTTCCAGAAACAGGGTGCAGAGTGCGGACGGACTGGGAGGGGTGCTTTCCCAGACTGCCCGTGGTCTGCTCGACGCCAGTGGGCTTCATTAGCCAGCACTGCGCCCGCGCCTCTCTGAGGGTGTGCGAGCGGGGCCTTCCGGGGGCTCCCATGCCCGCGGGGACCTGACCCTCCCTCATTACGGGAGCGCACGCCTGTCTGGGGCTGAGCTGGTGCAGCGTGACTCTGCCCCTCTGTCTCAGTTTAAATTTAGACTGTCCTCCCCAGAAGGGGGGGCAGCTGAAAAGTGCCTCATTCATTCTCAAGAGGGGCGAGTTGGGAATAAAGTATTTCTGGAAGTGGGGGGTCGGGGGGAGTGAGACATGCTTTTTCAGAAGTGTATTGTGTTTTTGCCATTAACTTTTTCTCATATTTACTAAAACTTGACCTCATCATTTCAAACGTGTGAACCTAGTTTTAACGCGTTTTCTTCGTATTCCACTTGTACACACACTCACGTTTTTTATGTGTGTGTATATGTATTTTTTTTTTTTTTTTTGGTTGGGAAGAAAAGATGCCTCATTTTGAAACCTAAAGGGGGGAATAAGAAAAGCCCTTTGTAATATATTGCCATATTATCACTAAATCCCCTGACAGTTGTGTCACAGAAGCAAGTCACCTGTCACTTAAGCTTGAGGTCTCTTTAATTTTCTCCTGGAATTCGCACCAGGCTGTCTGTAATTTGAGGCCTTTATTGGAATTCTGAAACCTCTCTGCCTCCCTGGCTCTCAGATCTATTCTGAGAGCTGTTACAGAGTGTATACAATAACCAACAGAGGGATTCGAGAGGGCTGCAGCGCTGTTTATTTAACACTCTAGAGGGATTTTTGTGCTTATTCGGTCCTGGCTGCCCGGCTTTCAATATCGCTTTGACAGCCATTCTGCCCTTCTCATTAATTTTAAACAGTTAAAACACAGGAAAAAGAGGAAAAAGTTTTCATTATTAAAGTGCTTTACTTTTTAATAACAGAGGATTCTGTCCGCCAGGGGAAAGGGCATCCTTGCTAATTTCACATTCATATTTTTTTAAAAAAACGCGAGGAAGGTGACAGTTGCGCTGCGGAGGTGGCTTAACGAGAGCAGGGCAGCGCAGGAAAGTTTGCATCTCACGTCAGTTAAAAGGGCGAGAAAACCCTTGTTAACGACAGCAGCAAATGTCCACTTTCGTAACACAGCCCTGGAGTGACTTTTCTCTGACACTGCGTGGAGAAAACCCTCGGGGGGACTGTGTGTGTGGAATCAGCCAGACAGCCATCAGCAAACAGGGAGCAGGAGCGATTTGACTAAACTAAAAACGTCTTCAGGTTGTTCTGAGTCTCTCTTAATACAGAGATGAGTGTCGGTCCCGAAGAATGAGGCTTTTCCTTCTCTCCCTTTGTTCTCCTCCGGCAGCTTTCAAAGTGAAAGGGACTCACAGTCTCGGTCCAGCGCGGCAGCCAGACGGGCGGGCTTGCCCTGGCGACTCCCGTGGCGGGGGTGGGGGCGCTGGGCAGCAGCGTTCAGAGTGCCAGCCTGTTAGCCAGATTGGGTTGAGAGTGTGTTCTTTCACATTCAACATTCACGTTTAAGGTAGACACAAAAACCACTCGTTTTTCGGGGACTACAAACAAAGGAAATCTTTTCTGTGAGATTGTTCAAGGATGAAAAGAAAAGGTTTTATTTGCATCCAGTCGCATCCAGATGTGACTTCCTACAGAGGGATGGTTGGTTGGGACAGCCCATACCTCCCTCGGTTCCAGGAACTCAGCACGGCGGCCCAGTGCTGAGCCTGGAACACTAGAAGGCCGCCCCCCCCCGGAAGGAGGACGTGCGCTCCAAACTTCAGGGGAACGCTGGGTGCCAGGCTCCGAGAGAGGAGCACCAGGGCCTCATGGCCAGCTGTGAGGGAAGGGAGCAGATTGGAGGCCTGAGTAGGAGCTGCAAGAGTCCTTTGAAAGTGACTTAGGTTCGGTGACGTTTCAAATGGCTGAATTGGACTTGGAAAGGTCCCGAGTGTCTCTAGTGGACTGTCACTGTGCACAGGAGCGATCAGAGGCCAGGAGGAACAGTAAGTAAATAAGGAAACAAGCAGGCAGGCCTGGCCTGCCGCGTCCCAAAGCCGCCTCGTCTGCGCTGCTTGCACGTCTTCATAGCTGCCTTTTTTCTCCAGCAATATTGAAAGGATTACCCTTGTTGGCCCCTAGGTGGTTACTGTGTGATTTTACTGTTATTAAATCTATTATAAACTGCTTCATTATTCCCGACTCTGATCTGCCTCTCCTTTAATCCTTCCGCACCCCCCAGAAATCCCCGGCCGCTGGCCCCCAGGAGATCCAGGAGCGAGCCACGGTCTTGCAGACGGTGTTTGAAGATTACGTGCACTCCAGCGAGAAGACGGTCTCCTGGGCGAAGAGAGGTCGGTGGCGTCTTAGGTGACGGGCTATGGCTGGCCCGCATCCCCCCACACAGGCTAAGAGGCCAGCCGGGTGTCCCTGCTCACCAGCCAAAGCCTTCCATCCCCTAGTTCTGCAGGGTTCGGAAGCAGGCGCGGGGGGCGGGTTGAAGGGACACTCAGTGCTGATTTCATCTTTCCCCGTGTTTTGCATAAATGAGGCTTTATCTCGGCTCACATCAGGCCTAGAGCCCTGGCCTGGCCACGTGGGTCCGAGGGACCCGTTTTTCTCCTCCTTTGAAAACTGGGTGGAAGAGATGTGGCGTGTCAGTAGAAGTGGCTGTGGAGGTGGAAACTGGGGATGCAGGGAAGGGCTGGCAGGGTTAGACCTGAGCAGTTTCTGTTTGAAAGTACAAAGAAAAACGGGAAAGAGCGGTGCTAAGGAAGCGCTGCAGACCGTGGACCCAGTTCCCAGGATGTTACGGAAGAGCTGGGCATCACTTTAATGCTCAGACCAGTCAGAGGGCACGGTGTCTCCCCCGGTCACCAGGCCTCAGCTGTGGACGCCACGTCTGACTGTTGACGGAGCAGAGTGTGTGGAGGGCTGACCGTCTTCTGGGGCCGAGCCTTGTGTGCCTCGGCTGGTGACTCATGTGCGAGTGAGACTTCTCCATGCTGGGGAAGCCACCGTCCTTTCGGGTCGGTGCCTGCAGTTTCGAGGGGAATGCCCGGCTGGCTTCCAGTACAGCGGTCCTCGGATAACGCCGTTTTGTCCGGCGTCTCTGTTACCGTGTTGGTGAGGTGCTGTAGGGGCGGGGCTTGTTTATGTCGATGAGGCTTTGGCAGAGCCAGTAAGTGAGGACTTACTGTGTTGAACACGCTAGCATCCTTTTGTTCCTTTTATGAATCGAAATTTTTTAAAAACTCATTTAACAAATATGTGTTGAGTTGGGCACCGTTGTAGGTGCTTGGGACACATCGGGGATTGGAACAGACAGAAATGCTCATCTTTCTGACAGTCCACTGGGGGGCAGACAGCATAATAAACATAACAAATAAATTATATGTAAATTACTCTATTAAAGGATCAGAACTATGGCCCTGACTGGTGTGGCTCAGTGGATTGAATGCCGGCCTGTGAACCAGGGGGTCGCGGTTCAATTCCCAGTCAGGACACATGCCTGGCTTGCAGGCCAGGTCTCCAGTAGGGGGCGCATGAGAGGCAACCACACATTGTGGTTTCTCTCCCTCTTTCTCCCTCCCTTCTCCTTTCTTTAAAAATAAATAAAAATTAAAAAGAAATTTTTTAAAAACGTTAAAAGCTTTAAAAAGATCAGAACTATGGGAAAATGGAGCAGAAAAATGGGGCTATGAAGAGGGTAATAGGGCAGAGAGTGCTTTTTAAAAATATTTTATTTATATACATTTTTTAGAGAGGGGAAGGGAGGGAGAAAAAGGAGAGAAACTTCGGTCGGTGGCCTCTCATACATGCTCCAACCAGGGACCGGACCAGGAATTGAACCAGTGATCTTTCGATTTGTGGGACGCTGCTCGACCATCCGAGCCACACTGGTCAGGGCGACAGTGCGTTTTGAATACAGGGTCAGAGTGAGCCCTGTCGTGAAGGTTACACTTGAGCAAAACCCCCACGGGGTCAGGCCCGTGGCTTGGACAGTGGGCATTCGAGGCAGTGGGAACAGAGATGCCAGGAAATCAGGAAGGCAACTTGGCAGAGGGGAGGAGAAGGGCCCGGGCCCGTCACCCGGATCACCTTGGAGTTGGAGGCTGGCTGAGGGCCTGAGGTCGCCCTGAGTGAGATGGGAGCTGGGGGATGGGTTACAGGGTGACCGTAGCCTTCAGGAAGTAGATGGTGAGCGTGTTCAGTGAGCCATGCTGCTGAGGGCCTCTTGCGTACCCTGGCTCTCTGTGGCGGCGGGCCTTGGGTGGGCCTGCTCCCAGAACCAGTCGGAGCTGCACCAGCTGGGAGGCAGAGGCCTGGTGTTGGCCCGGGGACCGCCGACACGTGACCAGGATGCCTCCTTCCCACCCAGGGTCTGATGATAGTCTCAATAAAATCAGAGTGTGTTTCCCTAAGAGCCTACCTTAAAGATGGCTGGGACACATCCCAAGGGGATAGAGTATTTGTCCCAGTGTCCCTCTGCAGAGTGGGGCCATTTGCAGAAAGTTGGGCAGACTCCGCTTGCTGTGCAGAATTTCAGGGTTAATAACGAGGTTGCAATGAAAAGAAACCAAACCCACACCAGCATCTTCGACGTGGGTGCCAGACGTACTTCCGATATTCTAGGGAGACCACGGCTATGTTCAGGCATCTGGGTCATCGGAGGAAGGGTCACAGTAACGACCCTGAGAGACAGTGGCTTTGTGGTTTCTCGTCGTTATGGTGGGGTTCGTTACCCCCAAAACCAGACAGCGGTGCTTGTCTTCCTTCGAGGGGCTGTGTGAGCGGGGCCGCCCCCCTCGGTTTCCTACCAGGAAGGAGCAAAAGGTGTCGTCGCTCTCATCTGCTGATTGGTACCTGGGGCACACTGCGTGCGGCAGGTCTCATTCCCCCACTTCAGACAGGAAGCTCTTTGCTCTTGACTTCTCTCTGTGACTTTGGACTTGGTTCTGGCAGGTTGGGGGGACGTGCACATGACCGTGCTGTGACAACACGGGACAGCCACTTCTCCCCGTAAGTGGTGCCAACTTTTGCATGTGCGAATTCTGCACTCCTGACCCGCCTCCCAGCTATGCCATTTCAGGGCTGCCTCAGGAATCACTCACAAAGCGGCTGGCTTTGCCTTCTTGGCAGAGAACTGGCTGGAAATGGGGTCATGGGCACACGTGCCTTCCGCCCGCGTTTCTGACCCTGTCCTTGTTCGTGACCCGCATTCACTGTTGTCAGTTGCCACCTCCCCTCATTTCCTGTGTCTCTTCGGCTAGAGATCCCAGTGGTGGAACTTGTGGTGATGAAAGCTTGGTCTTTGGGCTCCTGAGGGAAAGCCTTGCCCTGCAAGTTACCCTGCGCCTGTGGCTCACTCCGCCCACTTCTCCTCAGAGTCCAGAAAATCCAGGCCCCCAGGACAAATCAGTCCACTCCCCTCAGTGTGTCGGGTGGGCTGGGTCTTGGGCCTGACTCCATGTCTCTCAAAGAATGGTAACTGCCCCCCTTCCTGTGGGCAGTTGTCGCTGTGGATTCAGGTCGAAGATGCAAGTGTCCCAACCCGGGAAGGTGTGCACCCCTCGGGGCTGGGCGGGCGGGGTGGGGCCAGGAGGAGCAAGTCCTCAGAACTTCCAGGCTCTCCCCTTCCTTCTTGACCCTGACTGTCTTCCATGAGACACCACCGTCCCGGATCAGATGCCCAGGAGTAAACTTGATTCTGTGAAAAAGGGCAAAAGTCTGTGTAGGGTATTTTAAAATAGATTTCTCTTAATCTGTCAACCACCTGGCCCTGAACTCGGAGTCAGTGACCACGGAGTGTTCATGCTCTGGCCGCAGCTCCGTCCGTCGTCCCAGAGAAACATCTGCCACTTCCCGCCCCTCGGAAGGCCCTATACGGGGCTGCTGCCTCATCCCACATCCCCACCTCTCTGGATGACTCGCACGTGGGAGGCTGCGGGAGGCCTCGAGAACGGCCAGTGGCTGCTGTGCCCAGGGAGGCAGGAGTCTGCGGGGCAAGGAGGCTCCATGGAAACGGGCAGTGGTCCAGGGAGAAAGCACCTTCTGCCATTCCGTGGGAGACCCGTCGTCTCTATGAAGCTGCGGGCTGAGCCCCCATGTCTCCTGGGACAGGTTTTCCAGCCTCAGCTCTTGGGGTTAGTGTGGAGACGAGGAGGAAGGGGGGATGTGAAGCAGATGTGGGGCGCGGTCTGCTTCAGTAGAGGACAGCATTTGGGTAGCAGACTTGAGAAGCGCCAAGTCCTGAGTGGGGTTGGCTTGGTTTGGGTGGGTTCGGTCTTATTGCCCAGAGGAGGAAGTGTCAGGTCTGGAGAAAGCGGGGGCGGAGAAAAGGCCCGGGCCCCGGTGGTCGCGTGGCCTCCCTCCCCGAGGACTGGCACATGGAGCTCGGCGTCTGGACCCTGGCGTCAGAACCCGCCGAGCAGCACAGGCCGTCTGCAGTGTTAAAGTTTCCTCTGAAAGGAAGGAACTGGCTAGTCCCTGGTTATTAAAAAGGGGAGGACGCCCAGGTTTAAGAGAAGGGTGCGGAGGAGTTGCCTGGGTTATTATTTCTCATCGATTGGGAAAAGGAGTTCACTTTGCTCAGTAAATAGAGCTTTGGTGGGTTCCCAGGATCCTTCCCGGAGCTGATCTGCTAAAATGACACTTTTTATTACTGTTCATAAACGCCGATCTCCAGGTGCTGCTGGGATATTCCGTTTAAGCTGTGGGCAAACTTGCCAGCCCAGTGGCTCAACACAGCGAGGGCGAGAGAGGCTGCTGTTTAGTGCCTGCTGCCTCCGTCAGCCATGACGGTGCCGGGCTCTGATGGGGGGCCACGGGCCAGGCTCAGGGGTGCAGTGCTCAGTGATGGGGTGGGGGCACATTTCCGAGCAGACCCCTCCTGCCCTGCCACTGGGTGAGAAGGGGCAAGCACTTGATTTTTATCGGTACTGCAAGATACTCAGGGAACCGGCTACAGGAAGACCTTTCCTCGAAGGGCCGTGAGTGGATGTGGCCAGAGCTCCGCCCTCCCGGGCACGGAGTCTAGCTTTTCTCTGGCCGTCACCCAGCCCGGGCCTAGAGCAGGAACCATTTCCTTAGCTTTAGAGCAGGCCCGCAGCTCTCACGGCCGTGTCCAGTGGACATCTCTGCACTGTTAGCTGTCCTCAAGGGATGACTGACTGCTGTGTGGACTCTTGGAAATCTAATCATTTTCTTCTTTAAGGATTCTGTTTCCTTTCTTTTTATGCATTCTTTGAATGGGTAAGGAGCCTGTACCAGTCAGCCCTGGATACTTGAGCATGAGTCTGGTTCTAAAACCCTGTGTGTACTCGATCGAGCGGCCCCGGGATTCCTCTGGATCGGGGAGCTGCAGGCGGGCTGGTGGCCACCGTTTATAATAACATCAATCATTCTTAATAAACATGGGGACAGTCGCGGAGCCGGTGAACCTTTGGAATTCCATAACATTTGCACCCACTGACTTTAGGGGAGTAAATAAAATCTAAGGAAGTTTGTTCCTGACGTGAAGATCTAATGATCTCATTTTCCATACGAAGGCAATAGCCTGTGTGGAGCGCGTCTCGCTTCCCTGACGCCTTCCCTTCGTCCCCCTGTGGCCAGGGCGGGGCCCTGCCCCCGGGTTATTAGAAGCTGCACGGTGAAGTCTGAAGTGACACTGGGTTTATTTAAGCGATCATTCGTTGGGGCCTACGGGGTTTTGGAGTTTGTTTTTTTCTTTTGAGGAATTGAAAACATGAGCACAGCTGCCGGTGCCGGCGCGCGCCGTGCTGCCGTGTGCTGCGCGGCCCGCACGGCGCCGCCCTGACCCTGCCCGCTGGTCTCCCGCAGCCCTGCAGTCCTTCATCCGCGCCTACACCACCTACCCGCAGGAACTGAAGCACATCTTCCACGTCCGCGCGCTGCACCTCGGCCACGTGGCCAAGAGCTTTGGGCTGAGGGACGCCCCCAGGAAGCTCGGCGGCCCGGCGGTGAAGAAGAGGAAAGCAGCCGTGCGAAGGTGAGACACGCCAGGCTTGTCCCAAGACAGGCGGCTGGAAGTCTGGTGGGCGTGGGGAGCTCTGTCCAGGCTGGCGATGGTGAGACGGCTCGGTCGGCCGCCGGGTGCCCGGTATCAGCTCTTCTCCCGCAGGTTTTGCAGTCAGTTGTCACCAGGACCTGCCCTTCTCTCGACATGGTAAGTGCCCGGGGCGGGAGAGTGAGAGCCTGGTTGTAAGGTGCCTGGGGTGCCAGCAGAGGTTTGGTGGTGTCCTGCTGGGCCCGGGTGTGGCGAGCTGTCGTCACTGCCTGTCAGCAGGGCAGCTCGGGCCTTGCCACCATCCGACCTCTGCCCGGAAAGGCTCTGGGCCCTGTGTGAAGACTTCCGGTGGGCTCCCTGAAGCTGGCCGGTGGCGCCCCCGTCCACTGGCTCCTGGTACCCGAATCGCTGTCCAGGTGCTGGCACGTACCCGCAGTGCTGAGCACGCCTGGGTGAGCGCAGGGCTCTCCCTCCTCCAGAGTGACCAGGACCGCCTGCGGCCTGGGGAGCATGGTCACAGGAAGGACCGCTGCCCTGTGGGCTGGCCGCCAGGCTCTGAGTCCATCTCCAGATTTCAGGAGGTTCTGACTTGGTTTCTGTCAGCAAAGTGCAGTCGTGAAAGTCCCTTCTCTCCTCGGAGACAGTGTCCCATTAGGCGGTGGCCCGGCCTTGCCCACTGCGGTGCGTGGGAGTCCCTGGGCGGGGAGCTGGGGTGTTCGGCGTTGCGGTCCTCGCGCGTGGCCGGGAGGATGCATGGAACAGACAGGTGGGGCACCGGGGGCCGTGGAGTGCTTGGGCAGGTGTTTCGCACCGGGCAGCCTTACTTTTGCGTGTTGGTGACAAACGCCAGAATACACGTGCCCTCTGTGTCTGTGGAGAGCCGCCTGAGGCAGCACGCCCTCTGCCACAGGCGCCAGGTGTGTCCTGTGTAGTCCCCGAGGAGGGCTGGTGGCGTCCTCAGCCTGGCCAGGGTCCCGTGTCTCTGGCATGGAAGGACTGCCTGCGTGGGGAGCTGCCATCGGTCTGGGAGTCATGGACGTGGCCTTCACTTCTGGCCCCGTCTGCTGTAGCCCGTGGGCTCCGGGCCGTGTGTCTGCCCAGCCTCCCAGAGTCCCCATGTCCTCGGCGACACAGCGGGGCCAGAGCGGGCTGTGCAGGGCAGCCCCGGCTCGCAGGGCTGGAGCCCGGTGCGGTGGGTTCCAGAGCCCCCAGCACCATCGGCTCGGGCTGGGTGTTCACAAGGCTCTTTACATAAACCGGGTAAGAGTTTGCCTGGTGCCAGTTCCCATTTCGGGATTTCTCAGAAGCGTGGCTGTTCCCTCGCCGTGCAGGCTCTCGTGGAGAGCAGTGCTCTGTGAGGTGGGCACCTCTCCAGTGCCGCTGCTCCCCACTGCCCTGGTCCCTGCCGGGCGGGGTGCACGTGCGGGGCCGTGCCTGCCCCAGCCTCGGCTCTGCACCCAGGTGGGTGCTCTGCGGGACTCGGGTGCGGTGCGCCAGAGGCGGGCTCCCGTCCTTGGATCCCAGCTAGCTGACCTGCACCTGCTGTCTTTGGCTTTGAGTACATGACAGAATCGTGGGGCCTGCTATCAGGTCCGAGAGTGACTGTCCTGCCACCATCCCTCACGTGCCGCCACTTTGAGAAGGTGGGCAGAGACGCGTCAGGTGAGTACCAGTCAGGAACCGATTCTGTTTATTGCTCTCCCCACACGTCCGTGCAACCAGTCCCTGTCACAGGTGATCTGCCTCTCCCACTGGGGTCTCATTAGCGAGCGCTAATCCCGACAGCAGCTCCCACCCAGATCTGAGAGCCGAGCCCAGGCAGGGAGGCAATGGGGGGGGCTTGGAGCCGGCACTGTCCTTGCCTTGAGAAGCCACTAGGGAGAGAGCGAGCCGCCTCCTGCTTCTGCTGACCCTCGCCGGCAGATGGGCACCAGGACGACGGTGCCCCTGTGAGCGGGGGATTGAGCGGGGCTTTCTTTAGGGAAGAATGGGCTGATTAGCCGGTAAAGAGCATGTAAGATGGGCTGGGGCGGCCTTTGATGTCTGGCTGGCACGGCAGGGAGCCGGCGGTGAGTGACGGCAGCGTGTCACAGGATTACTCCGCCCGTGACAATGCCGCGCTCTGTTCCTGCCATGTCACCGCCGTCCCTGCCACTTTTACCGTTGTGCCCTTCTTTGGAAGGCATTCCCCCTCCCTCCGCCTGCCCCCCCCACCCCGGCCCTGTCCTGCCAACGCGGACGGCCACTCGGGTACAGTAGGTGCCGCCATGTATTTGGGGAGATCTCGTCACTCCCGGCGGAAGAATGACTTGCAGCTATTCTGCACATGGACCGTATAATTGCGGTCAGGGTACGCGACAGAGAGAACTTGACAGATTCTCCACACCTCGGCAGAGCTCAAGCAAGTGCCAGTTGCTGCTTTTTGAGGACTGGAGAGAAAAGTCCGTTAAACCCCAAAGTGCGGTGTCTCGTGCTGTGGCCACAAAGCCTGTTCCAAGCTGAGGCGTCCCCTCTGAGACCCATCTGTCCAGAAGGAGAACGGGTTCCCTCTGTGTGGTTTGGGGGTGAAATAACAGCACTCCATCCTCTCAGCTGTTTCATGTTCCATTTCGTGGTGTGTGCTGCCTGGAATAATTATGTGTTCTCTGCAAACCTCTGATACCTGCAAGCTACCCCCCCCGGCCTGTGGGTGGGGTGCCGCCTCACCAGTCCCCCAGCAAACGTGGGGTCGAGCCGCGGCTTTGTGTGGAGTGGGCTGGCGGGTCAGGTCGGGGCTGTCAGGCGTTTCCACGCGTGACAAAGGGAATTTTTATCCCCCTCTGTGCCTTCATGTCTTTATGGACCAGTGTCCAGGAGAAGAAATTCAGTAGTTAACATCCCCAAATTGGGTCTTAGCCACCAGTTCTCTGTCTGCTTCCCCGGTTCTCAGGTCCAAGAGGGGACACTCAAGTCTTCCCTTGCACGCAAAAATAGGTTGTCACAAAACCTCTTCTGACGCCGACACACACACCTGTCAGAACAGCCCCCCCCCCAGCCCCCTGCGCACACCCGCACAGAGGGAGCTGATGAGGCCCCGCACCAGCGCACGGCCCTCGGCGCAGCCGTCGGACACGGCACTGCCCTCCCGCGGGAGGAGTTCTGGTTTGAAGCTGTGTGGATCTGGCAGATCCTGAGAAGCACAGCTAGTACACCTTCTAGAACTTCTGTCTGCCAGGGAGACGCTGAGACCCAACACTGTCTGCTGTGAGGGGCAGCGCAGGGTTGTTTGCCAGGAGTCAGTCTGTCTGTCTGGGCGAGTGTGGGCAGGAGCAGAGCCTGCTCAGGAACAGTAAGCAGGCGCGGCCCCTCAGCAGTCCAGCACCCAGGAGGGTGGGTCAGGGACACGGAGGGAACCAGTGGGACCAGGGGTCTTGGTGTCACTGTGACAGCACAGGAGCGCGCATCTGCTGTCTGCCGTCCTGCAGCGCGCGAACTGCATGTGACGGTTACGGAAGGCGCCTGTGTCTCCAGGTGACTCGCTTGTAGCCGTCCAACTCACCCGTGTCCTTCGGATGTTCTTGGTGCCTAGAAGCATCCTGGCATCTTTCTCGGTCGCTCGGTCATTTTGCTCCCCTGTTCTCAGCCCGCTCCTTTCAAAATTAGCAGAATCAAAATCTGAATTGTTGACTATTCTTAAAAGAAATGGCTTTATTTTTATGAATTTTCTCAAGCCAGCCCAGCTAATGTGTTACCTGATAGTTCCTGATTTTGTCAGGTAAACAGTCTAAAGTTAGGGCTCTCTCCTGTCCCCCAGTCCCTCCTGAAGCGGGGTACGTGGGCTGCGGTCACGGCAGAGCTCCACCCCCGCGCCCTGAGCCTGCTGCTTCCAGAGTTCTAGGTGAAGCACGGCCTCTGAAAGAAGTGACATCCTCGTGGGACGTGACTCGCCAGACTTTGCTCATCTGAATTGTGACAACTGCTTGTCACTGAGCTTCAAATGAGAGGTTTTGCTAAGCGCCATTTTTAGGGTTTCTTTGATCTTTAAAGCTGTCACTTGTTGGATACTCGTTAAATAACCAGGAAGAGTTGCTGTGTTGCACACTCGAGTTTGAGAAGTTGGTACCCCTGAGACCGGCTCTGGGGGTCCGGGGTGAGTCACTCGCGGTCTGTGCGCCTCACGCCTCACCCCTCACCCCTCAGACGGGCGCTGGGGCTCCCAGTGTCGCCGTGGCGCTCAGGGCAGAGGCTGAGTGGTAGGTAGGCGTCAGGGCTTGGGAGCACGTGTTGGCAATGGTGACGAAGACGACAGTGCTGGTTGTTCCTCCGCCACACCTGTGTGCCCCAGCACACAGGAGTGCAGTCAGCTGCCGGTCTCTTAGCTCCGTGGCCTTCCCAGAGCAACCTTGGAAACGCCGGCCGCTCACTCCGAGCCCCGCACGGCGGAGCTGTTCGCCTCCCCGCGAACCCGCCGCGTCTCACCGTTGGGAGCAGCTGCCGGCCAGTTTTGATGTGGCGTTTGCAACCTCCCTGATGCCACTCAGTTAGCTGGAGGCAAGGCTTGAGTCTGGCCCACAGTGAAAACTTTCTCGATTTCGTTGAACCAGTTCTTCTGTGAGTGTGAGGTCAGAGGCTGGAAGGGGCCCTGCGGGGGGACCCAGGAGGGGCTGCCCGTGTAGACCCACTGTGCGGGAGGCTGGCCTCTGCCTGCTGGTCCCAGGGCGCACTCACCCCCATTGGACGTCCTGGCCTCCGTGACTGAGCACTCAGCCCCGAACCGTCCCCTAGACTTGAGACTAGCTTGCTGCTGGGTCCCCGGCAGCTGCTGCTGCACGGGCAGCCAGGCCTCCACCCTGCCACCCCTCGACTTACTCTGTGATTGAGACACAGCGACAGCCCCTGTCCGCACCCCGAGTGGCCTGGCCCTGCTGCCCTCGAGGCCCTCGCCCGGGCGGGCCATGGGCCTCGGTTACTCCTGCAGGGACATCATCTCTTGGCATCAGAGCAGGGTCCCCAAGAGGCAGTAGCCGCAGAACGTGGAGACAGACAGGGTCGGGGCTGCTCGGCCCCGCCTGAAGAGCAGAGGAGAGCCTGGCAGCTGTGAGCGGAGCAGGCTCTTCCCTCGGAGTCTTGGCCCAGGAGGCCTCAGTTCCGTTAGTTCTGAAATCACAGAGCGCACAGTGGATGTGATCCTGAACTCGACTATCAAATCTCAGAAATCCAGACCCAGGTTGCACGCCTGGGAGCCCCAACAGTGTGGTCCTCGGAACAGGCAGCAGCAGAGTGTCTTCCTCAACCCCGGGCCAGTCGGGCGCTGGCCTCGTGCATCTGGTCACAGCGACTTAGGATTGACGAATGTGACGGGAAGGTGGAGCCTGGGTGAGCCGCACAGGGTGTGAGAAGGGCACGTTCTGCTGGGCTTTCGATCCAGGGGACACAGTGGGAGACCAGGCTTCATGTTGGATTGTCTCTTCGGGGCATTTGGCCTTTGCAGTGTCGCGGCAAGACCAGGGCCAGGTAGAGTGCTCTGGAAGGCGCCCAGGTCTCTCTGGGTGTGAACACCGGGCACAGCGGAGCCACTCCAGGCTTTTTGTCGGGGGTCCCTGCTGACTGCATGTTCACGCGTCCGGGTGGGCACCGGCTGCAGTAAGGGGCTCACCCTCCCCCTGCAGCACACTGGTGCCAGTCCAGTTCCCTGCTCTGCGGTCAGGGCTGGGGGCCCGCCCTTCAGGGCACTGGCTTAATCAGCCGTGCACACGCAGCTTTCTGCCTTCGGCCTTTCGTTGCCGCTGCTCTTTTTCCTCTCTGACTCCGTGCAGTTACCAGCTCTCTGCCGCCTCCAGCAGACCCCCTCATCCCCGCCCGGCTTACGAGGCATTCGAAGGGTCTCATGTGACGCTGTGCTTCCTCCATACCTGGGTCACCTGCGGATGGAGGGAGCCCAAGGGTGTGCTCTCCATCAGGCAGTTGGCCAACAACAAAGTCCAGGACCCAGCTGGCCTCTTCAGGGGGACATTGGAGATGGCATGTTGGCTGTTGGCACCTCTGGGGCACAGGGACTGGAAGGTGGGCCGGCCTGGACGGAGCGCAGGCCCCAGGGCCACGTGTCCTGGGAGGCCGCATGCACCAGGGCAGTGCCCAGCTCCTCGGTAGCAGGTCCCGCGTGTGCCTTCGGTTGGTGCCATTTCAGAAATCAGTGAATGTGACAGTCCCCCAGCTGTGCCCTCGCCGCTCAGTTTCGTTTTGTCCCACGCCCTCCCATCTTGGAGCAGGCTGCTTGCTCTCCTCCCCTACTCTGCCCCCACCTTCCTTAGGCTCCTTTCTGAGTGGGGCGTCCCCAGCCCTTCCGCACCCTGCTTTGGTGATGCTGGAGCCTGTCCACCTGGGTAGGGCCTGTACGAAGTGACTCTAGGTCCTCCCCTCCACGGCCCTCGTGTCTGAGATGCAGAGGAACGTCAGAACTACTTAATAGTCGAGACGAGGGGTGCTGTTTGAGACCCCGTGTTCCGAGTGGCAGCAGTGACTGCCTGTCAGTTTCAAGGTCTTCGGCAGTGGCGGCAGCATCTCTCTTAGGGACTGGCACGTGCCCTCAGCTGTGCTGAGTTCACATGCTTTGTCTTACTGAGACCTCATGAGGTCCCTGTGACTAGGGCGGGTCCCGAGTGACCACTGATGAGACAGTCTCAGAGACCCGGGACCCACTCTGCTAGCACTTGCCTGCTTCCCTCCTTATCCCTTTTAGAAGCTTCTGGTTTCTAGAATCAGTATTAAGTAAAGTGCCTAATACCCTGTTCGGGGTGTCTTTGTACGTGCACAGGTAGTTCTTTGTGTCACTGATGACTTCGACTTAAAGTAGGAGACAGTGTATACGGAAGAGTTTGATTGGAAACCACAGAGTAGCTAGCCCTGGAGCGGGCTGTAGAGTGTCACGTTCCTGGGGCATTGTCTCAGGACATCTTTGAGACACGGTTGCAGGCAGTACCCGGATGTGACAACTTCTCCGCTTTTCCCACACCTGGAGGCGGAGGGTGCAGTGGAGGGAGCCTGGCCTGGAGCCAGTGCTCCCAGCGCCCTCCGGCCCTGGCTGTGGCGGCAGCCTGGCTGTGCTGTGGACCCTGGGGGCGGCAGGGGACAACGGACGCGGAGCACTGGGCACCGTGGTGAGCCAGCAAATACCGTTGCCTCCGCCCTGTCCCGCTTTCCCCTTCGGGGTCTGTAAAGAAGAAGCAAAAGCTTCATGGAGTACCCCTGAATGCTCCCCTGCCTGAACCTCGTGCCAGCGGTCACACTGCCCCTTGGTGGGTCATCTGTGGTCCTCTACCTCAGACCTCCCAGCAGCATACGGGGCGGGGGCGGGGCTGCTGCTCCGAGAACAGACCCTCTCTGCCAGAGCTCCTGAAAATGAGCCCCAAGTGACCAGCCGCTCGCACGCTCCACACTCGGTCTTTCTTCTGTTCTGGCGTCTGTGAGACTCAGGTGCTGGAGAGGCAGAAGGGTCGAACGGCAGTATAAGGTGACGCTACCATTGGTGAAAGTGGTCCCAGTCCATGTGACAGCGTGTCAGCTGTGTGACAACCGCCTGTCCTCTCTGCCTTTCCTGTCCTAAGCCGCTAAGGACAGCCAGCACTCCATGGGCACCCTCAAGGCAGGCACCGTGGTAAGTGCTTTGATTCATCAGTTCATTTAATCCTTTTGTGAGAGAGCCGGCTGGACCAAGAAACAGGCCTCAGCTACACCGGGGGACTGTGGGACAGCGCCAGGACCCAGCTCTGCCCGGCGAGCCTGACCCGGCCGTACATCCCTGTTCCTGGTTCACTGTCCATCGGGCGCTTGTCTCAGACCAGGCTTTTTTCAAAATCTGGTTTATAAAACTACCCACACTTGGGCAGGGACCGCCCAGCAGAGAGTCTCATAGCTGATGCTGACAGCCGGGCTCAGGGCTGCCACCAGCGTGCATTCAGCACTGTCCAGGCGCTCGGCCGTGCAGAGCTGCGCCACCGCCTCTCGTCCTCCGACATCATCACGGCATTCCCACGGCAGGCTGGGCTCGCCCCCGGCCTCCTGGGTCCAGCTCCACAGTCTCAAGTCGCAGCTGCTCGCCTTGTTGCACCCGGGTCGTCCTGTGGCTCAGGGTGACACTCACCGTCTAAATCCCCATGCGCACACCTGGTGATTCAAACCACTCACCTGCTGGGACCCGGGAGCAAGACCTACGCATGCCCCAGGTCAGTTCCACCTTGTAGCCCAGGCCCATCCTTTTGGCCTGTTAGGGTGTGTGGGCATGGGTCACCCAGCCTGTCAGCTGTCTGGCAGGCTTTTCATCTGCAAATGCGGTAATACGCGCCATGCTGTCGGCTGTCACCTCAGTGGCTGATAATCCTGTCGGGCAGGGCTGGCGGGGGCTGAGCACTGGGGCTTGGTGCTGGAATTCTGCCCCCTGCTTATCAGTCTCATTCGCCCTCCCAGGATGTGGTCAGACCAGTTACAAACACACTGAGTTGTTTCCACGGCCCCCGGGTTCCTCCAGCTTGGCGGTGTTCTGTGGTATACGCACACCACAGAGGCACGTTCTGGTTGGCTCACCCTTGTAGCAGCCTCCACTTGTGAGCAGGCCCTTGGACACGGGAGGGGACTGGGCCGGCAGCGGGGTGGGGCGGGGTGGAGCTGGGATGCCAGCCAGGCACTTCCAAGTTCATTCTCTGCCCTTCCTAACGCGGCCATCTGCTGCCAGTGTCCATGCCTGAGTCTCCACAGAACTTCTGTGGAAGTTTCGGCACTTGGGCCGTGAGATCTCGAAGTCCCTGCCGTGTCTGGAGTTCCGCTCAGCCCTCTGCCCTGGGCTGTCTCTGAAGGGTCCCCAGCCCTCTTCTGGTGCACGCCCTGAAGGCAGCAGGCCCACGTGGAGCCGTGTGCCCCAGACTGGGTGTGCTCCTGCTGGCGCAGGCCCTGCTCCTCGCCAGTCTCTGTCCGTACAGCCTCTCCCAGGCACTGTGCTGTGACTTCCTCACCGGGGCTGGGTGTGTTCTGAGCCCTGGCAGTTTTTCCAAAGCTGGTCTTGGTTTGATCCTAAGAAGTCACCAGAAGGCGTCCCTAAAGCAGCTGGCCTGCCTGCCACATCTCTGCCAAAACAGTCCAGAGGCTGTAAAGCAGTCTCGCTCCAGTAGCTTCCCTTTAGTGACCTCGGAAGGTGCCATAGCCATTGCCCTTCAGTGGCTGGGTTACCGCCCCTTGCTGGGTGATTCCTTACCTCTGCTGTGTGGTCGCACCTGAGGGACTGCTTGTCGGCTTCTCCCTGGAGTCGTTTGCCGCTCTGTCGTCTGAGAGCCACCAAAACCCTGCATGGATATTGCTGCCTTTCCTTCACCTGAAGGAGCGAATCGCGTCCACCTTGAGCCGCCTAAAGTCCCCCGGCTCACTCAGAGCCCTCCCGCTTTCCTTCCCTCTGGGTGGCTTCCCTGCAGGGTCCTCCGGGGCCTCCCAGGGCAGAGTCTTCCCGGCTACAGAACTGAATGCCCTTTACCAGCCCTCCATCTGTCTGTCTGTCTGTCTTAACACCACAAGGGAAAAAAATCCCTCACAAGGTCAAATAAACTGGAAGCTAAAGGCAAAGAGGTTTTGATAAGTAAATATTAAAATACTTGCCCTGGCTGGTGTAGCTCAGTGGATTGAGCACGGGCTGTGAACCAAAGGGTCACTGATTTGATTCCCAGTCAGGACACATGCCTGGGTTGCAGGCCAGGTCCCCAGTGGGGCCACATGAGAGGCAACCACACATTGATGTTTCTGTCCCTCTCCTTCTCCCTCCCTTCCCTTCTCTAAAAATAAATGAATAAAATCTTTAAAAAAAATAAATAAAATACTTGATTATTTCAGCATAAGGCAAAATTCTACCTTTCATTTTCCCAAATAAATATACTGTTTTTTCTGATTATGAAAGTAACACACGTTCATTTCAAAAATTCAGGAAATAGAAAAAGCTTAAAGATCACCCATAAGCCCACTGTCTGAGCTAGGCTTGACCCACTCTTCCTGTGCCCTCGGACGCTGCGCGCATGCATACATGGGTCTTCGTGTGTGTAGAGAGTGAACAAGTGATCTTTTAAGCTGCTTTTTTCCCCACTGAAGTTATCCAACTGTTAAAGTTAATATGCACTTTCTCAGGGGTTCCAAAAGTCTGAGATTTGAGAAACCATGAACATTGTTTTTGTGTTAAAATTATTTTATGCAAGGAACTCGCTCCTCGCTGTGGTGAAAACTTGCAGCGCAGTGGTGAAGTGGGCAGGCTGTGGGCTCATGTCCCCGCTCTTCCGTGACCGCTGCGGGACCCCGGACATGCCGCCTGATCTCTCTGAGCTTCGGTCCCTTCCGCCGCGGAGCGGGGGCACTGGCGGCACTGTCCCCGGGCTTGTGGGGGAAGG
This sequence comes from Micronycteris hirsuta, assembly GCA_004026765.1. Lineage (NCBI taxonomy): Eukaryota > Metazoa > Chordata > Mammalia > Chiroptera > Phyllostomidae > Micronycteris > Micronycteris hirsuta. The sequence continues at coordinate 44,159 of PVJI01008154.1, forward strand.
AGAGGAGTTAAGTGCCCATCGGGTCCGTACAGCAGGTCCGGACGTGCATTAAGGTATTAAAGCTGCACGGCCACTTCGAATGGCTTTGATTTGGCCTGTTTCGTATCCATGAACAACCCGTGTCGTTGGTGTTTGCTTCAGCGTGGTTTTCTGTGTTCAGGGACTGTTCACGGGGGCCGCCGGCAGTCCTCACCAGCCTCTGCGCACCGCCTGCAGGGCACACTCCAAGCGTCCGAGGGGCCATGCTGGGGGTGCGCGTCGGGTCCTTGGGGGAGACTTACTGTTTGGCAACTGTCTGGTAACTTTTGGGAAGAAATAGTTCAATTCCCCACATCCTGCTCTAAACCAAAATAAAATGCAGGTGGAGTTAAAGCAATAGCAGACTCAGAAAACATACTTGGTTATTTTTAAGTGCTCCAGGACACAGGTGGCAGACACAAGGCCCGTGGGCTGAATGCAGCCCTCCGCCTTGTTTCTGCCCGGCAGCAGCGCCGAGCTCTCGCCCCGCTGTTAAGGGTAGTTACGTGTACACAGTCCTAAAGTTGCCTTCGACCCTTGGAAGGCAACCGCCAGGCTCATGTGGCCGCCGGTGGAAATGAGTCTGACAGCCTGCTCTACAATGTTGAAGGCATTCTAAGTATGACCCTAAAACATAAAAGAAAATATCCATAGACTTGACAATACATAAATAAAACAAGACAAAACATTTCATCCTGCCAAAGAATGCCTTTCTGCCGGACACCCCAAATCTGTCAGTAACACTGGGGGAGGCCCCGCCACCTCCATCTCCAGCGGCTGTCCTCGCGGGCACGCCGGCATGCCCACTGGGCTGCGAGCCCTCCTCCGCGGTGGTGAGGGAGGCATCTGCCTGTCCAGCTGGGGGGCCCCGCGTGGCAGCTCAGGGGTGCTCAGCCTTGCTGCAGGGTGGCTCCCTGTGGCTGGATAAGCTGAGCTGTTGCCTGGTGACTCTGGGTGGGGGGTGCATGCTCAGGAAGCCCGTTGGGGGAAGGTTCGGTGCTGCAGGGTGAGGAGGGCAGGGAAGCCGGGGAGTTCCAGGAGAACTGTAGCCGGGCAGGAGAAGGCGTCGCGCCCCCACGCCCATCCTGTGCTTGGGTTTAGAACGTTTCATCTTCCATCTGGACTTGGCCTTCTCAGCGCCGGGCCTGAGAGCAAAGGGGAGGAGACAGTGCTGGCCGAGGGGAACGGGTCCTGTTGGGGCGGCTGCCGTGCAGCGTTGACCCCAAGGCTTGCCGCCCGAAGGGCCTGGGTCTGGGGCCCACATCAAAAGTGCTGTTGACCTTGAACAACTGGCTGGGACAGCTGGGGTCCACCTGGACGGGATTCCTTGTGTAAGTTCAAACCCCTGCTGTTCGAGCAGGGCTGTGTTTTCCGTCCACAGCTGGGAGTTGGCAAATGTGGAGCCAGTTTCAGTTACACGGATTTCTACCTGCGCGGGTGGCCGGCGTCCCAAGCCCCACGTTCTCCAAGGGTCAACTATATGCTGACTAGAATAAAGTTATAAACTGCTAGGGGAGTTCGAGATCGTCACCTCAAGGCAAGCGGGGCCGTGTCTAACGCATTTGCTACCAGTGTGGACTGGAAGATCCTTGCTAGCCATCCCTGTGCACTGGCCCATCCGCCCCTGACCACCGTCCCACCCAGCAGAAGTGGGCCGAGTGCGGGTGGGTTGAGGCTGTCTGTCTGCTGGACCCTCGTTCTGAGCCGGCCTGTGCCTGCTCTGTGCATAGTCTCTGTATCCGTCTTCCCCGTAAGATTCTGGGCATTGACTCTGGTTGAGCTCTGACAGGAGCAGCCGCTGAAGTGAGTGGTGGAGCTTATGCTGGGGAGGCTATTTTGACTGAAATTTTGCATATTTTGAAACTCTGGTTGTTACATGTAAAATTATACACATTGTGAGTACTGGGTTCAAATGAGGGGGAAGAAAAGCGTTCCTCCCTGTCACAACCCTTCACTCCGTCTGTCATGTAACCCGACTAAAAATAAACCGCCAGGCAGAACTGGCAGCCAGCAGTTTGGGGCAAGTTCAGCGCTCTCAGCTGGCGGCCCGTCTCCTGCTGCCGCTGCCGCTGCTGCTGCTGCCGCCGCGAAACCACCCAGCTGCCCCTGGATGCGGGGCCTCTGCCAGGGACGCAGGGACGGCCCTGCGGGGCAGGGGCAGGTCCTGGTCTTGGGACTTAGAGCCATTGTCCTGTGGGAATGGTTGACGGGTCAACATGGGCATCAGAGCCAGTCCTGGTCCCTGTGTGGCCTTGGGAGAGTCGCTTGGCGTCTCTGAACCTCAGTCCCCTTGTTTTTAACCAGGATTGACTGCGGTGCACACGCCAGCCACCAGCTCGCCCCTGTGTCTCACTTCACTTAGTCCTCCCGAGGCCCCCAAGCTGTGCTGTGGGCGCCGCCCCGTTTCTCCACGGGGCCCCTGGAAAGGCTGGGGCACGTGTGCAGTGTCACCGAGCTCGTGCGTGACAGCCAGGTTCCAGTCCCCGCATCTGCCTCACCTCCCTCCTCCTCGCTCTGTCCCCCGTCACCCTGCTGGAGAAGTTCTGTATGACCACAGACGCCCCTCCACGTCACCGCAGCCGTGCTGGGCCTTGCCGTCGCGCCTGGCTGTTCAGACCACCCTGGCACGGCAGCCGGCAGGACCGTGGTCTTTGAGCCCATCTGACGTGATTGCGTTATTGGCCCTTGTGCTTGCCGCGCCCTCGTCAAGCCTCAGCTTCTCTGTGAAGTGCAGGTGGCCGTCTCGCCTGCCTCAGGGGACCGCAGGGCCGAAAGGTCCCTCCCGAACACTGCTGTCCTCTTCGAGTCCTTCCCCGCTCCGCGTGCACTCCCGTGTTACAGGCTCGTGGACCTTCCGTGTGGGGTCCTGATCATCCCGCTGCCTCCGATCTCCTCTTCCCCAGCACAGGCTGACTGCGCGGGTCTCCCCGTGTGTGACAGTGGGAACCCTTGTCCGGCTGTCGCAGGTCTCAGCTGTGACTGGGCGGGGCTGCTTAGCCCAGCGTGAGCACCATCATGGCATGGCACAACCTCCGTTTAGTCGCAGCGATTGACCTGCTTGTAATTTGGGGGCTTTAAGGGAGTTCTGTTACATTTATGTTGACCACAGTTTAGTCTGATTTATCCTCCAATTATTATGGCGAAGAAAATGTTGCAAATATAACTAGTCAAAGGCAAACATCTGCCTCTTGCAAGAACCCCAAGAAACTGTCACCCGGAGACACTACCACTTTGCTGCTGAGGAATTGCCAAGGTCGCAGGGAGGGTTTAGTGGTCCTGGCGCTGTGGCCGTTGTGGTTCAAATCCTGTCTTTGAAACATTGCTCTTTAATTTGCAAACCATTTTTCCTGTGTCCAACTGGACTAGAAATTTCCCCTCTGACCTTCTGATCAAATGGTAAGGCCTTGCGAAAACAGTTTCAGACACACCTTGTTTGACTGGGACCTTCCCAGATGTGTGTCTTCCCCGCTGAAGGCAAGACCCTCCGTCAGCAACAGACTGCGACTTGCCTCGTGGTGGTGACCTAGAACGAACCCGAGACACCTCTGAGGTCTGCAGGCCCAGCCGTCGGCTGTGCACAGCCTGGGTTCGGGTCCGAGTTGTTTCCAGGAGCCTCTTCAGTCGGTCCAGAGGTGTCTGTGACTGGACGGGCCCCCCTGCCCTTGCTCTATGGCTCCGGCTGGGCCGGCCCTGGCTCAGTCCCTAGGAGGCGGCCCGGCGCTTTGAACTGCGAGAGGCGGGAGCGCTGCCAGCTCGCTTTCCCTGCGGGACGTGCTTGGGTTTCCAGGTGGGTCTCCTCGCCGTCCTTCGGCGAGCGGCTGCATCATACACCTCATTTGCCATCAGAGTAGTGTGTATGTCGCTCTTTTTTCCGGTGAAAACAACACAGAACAAAGCCTCACTTTTAAAAATGCCATGGTATTTTGCCACCATTATGAAAATCTGTCATTGCCGTATCTAATCTTCTGGTGCATAGAATATCAAAACAAGCACTATTGAAGGGATTGTACTTCTGCTCGTACAAAAATGTCAGTTCCGCAGTCTCGGCACCAGCTGCTCCCAGCCTCTCTCCAAGCGCAAAGAAAAATAATAGTGTCTCTCCCCTCTGCTGTTACGTTCCCAGGCCTGACCTCCGCCGGAAGACCCAGAGGAAGTGCCGCCTCGCCGAAATGTTGCGTTCGGAGTACTCGAGTGGGGCGGAGGCCGGCGTGGCCCTGGGCGGAGCGAGGAGCAAGCGTGCCGGGCCGGCTACCACCCCGAGCCCTGAGACGGAGGAAGAATGCTCTCCGTGACGCGAAGAGAAGCCCAGGAAGGTCGCCGAAGACTTCCCACGCAGTTTTATCCGGCTCTGCCTTTCAGACTCTGCCTCCACTGGCCCGGGCGCCCCGGCGGCACCGGGCGGGTGTCCTGCATTTGCCGGTCCCTGAGGCTGAGAAGCACGGCCCTTCTCTCCAGGGCGCGGAGTCCGAGGGGCAGGGAGCATAGATTAGCCAGTTAGCCTGCGTCTCCTGTACCACGTCCGACTCTTTGTATTCGCCCCGCCGCTGCCGCCCTCGGCCTCCTGCAGATATAGCGGTGCCCGGGCTCACGCTGCCCGGAGCGCCTGCGCTCGGCACCAGCCAGGGCCCCAGTCTGAGGAAGTTCCAGTTTTACGCCTATGTTGACATGGATTCTTACAAAATAAGGTGTTAAAATCTAGATTTAAATTTGTAAAAGAGGAGAAAAAAATATCAGATCAGTTTGTCAGTGTCCAGATGCTTCAGGAGAGAAACCAGAGGGTCCTGGTGTGGGTCAGAGCGACACTAGTCCCTGTCCCCAGCCTGCTCCTGACTCCACGTCACGTTCTCACGCGTCCCTCGCCCTCCATGTCCACGGAAAACTGACTCTCAGGCTAATTGATTTACTGGTGCCTTTCTATTATTTGCCTTTGAATTCAAAAGGCACCAGGGCCCTGAGCTTTCTCTCCCATTGAATTCCATCTTGTCTCTAAGAGTCTGGGGTCTTTGTATGTCGGGCCAGGCCGCAGCTGCCCCTCCCCCATTGTGTTTCCTGGGAGGTTTGAAAGAGGACCCCCAGGGTGTATTGATTTCTCAATAAATGTAAGATTTGGACACGGCAGCTCCAGAGCGGTCCAGGGGAGCGGGGCATAGCCCGCAGAGCCGCGGCGCCCACGCTGTCCCGCCCCGCGCTGCCCTTCCTCTCCCACTCCCCTCGTCCCCGAGTCCCCCGGGGAGCGCAGTGGGCCCTCTGGACAGGAGAATTTTGTCGGGGGTTGGGGAGGGTCCTCACCTCCGCCCGTCTGGTAACGCTGGGCCACATAGGCACTGAGCCTGTACAGGAAGGAAAACGTGAATTTTGTAGAGTGGGCTGTTACAAATTAATAGGGCCAATTGGTGAAATTTGCAATAGTAATAAAACCTGTAGCACACGCCACACTGACTTTGGGCAAACCTGCCCTTTTTGCTCTGACACACGATGGCTCCCACGGTTTGGATGAGACGAGGAGGGCCGGGCTGCTCGGACAGGACCCAGCTGCGGGAGACACGGGACTGGTGCCCGGGGTCAGGAGGGTCAGAGGGCCCGTGTCCCCCATTCCGGGGGGGGTCGGAGGGTCGGGCGTGCCTGGGTGGGGAGGGCCCGCAACGTGCCCAGTGTGTGGCTGCAGTTCTGAGATCGAAACGCCCCCTTAATTTGCTGACACTGCGCGAGGGTTTCTTGTCCTAGTAGAGTTAGTCTGTCACCCCCAGTTAATAAAGAAACACGGATTTAGCAGAGTTAGGGTTGATATTATCGAAGTTTAAATAACCTTAAAATAAACCTTTTTCTCTCTTACTATGGCTCTTGACAGATGTACATTTCCGGCACCAGTGAGGCGAAGCTTCTGCCGAGTTCCACTGCACACATTCTAATTTCGTGTGTATTTTCCACTGTGCTTCCCCGCCCCTATTTTCCCAAACTTACCTGGTCCTCATATTTCAACTCACAGGGAATTTGGACATTTCACAGTGTTGCGGCCCAAAGCCTCTTTCCCCCCTGGGCCCGTTGGACGATGCTGGGGTGCTTCCTGGGACGCCTTTAGCGGGTGCACGTCAGCAGGGGACCCTGGTTCTCGCACACTGGGGGCAAAGAGTGAGTCAGCGCCGAAGCAGTTGGACCGGCCCCTTCCCCCCAGGAGGAAAGGGCCAGGCGACCCTCGGTGAGGGGAGAGGGTCTGACAGAGCCCACTGGGTTCCTTTGGTTTTCTTTCTCTCCCTAGTCGGGGCGGGGTGGGGGGGCGGCGTAAATGGGAAGGTACACACCTTCCCTACCAGACAGACCACTAGCGGCCTTGTTGTTTGGCACTTCAGACCCCAACCAAAAGTCAGGAAAGTGGTTAAAACCCAGCCATCCCTTCCAGAAGGACATTTAAGGCCTTTTCCACTGAAGCCGCCCCACTGGAAAAGAGCCCATAAGTGATCTTGTTAAATAGTTTGCTTGGTTATCACGCCTTCTCCCAATCCGTCCCACCCTAGGGCACTCAGAGCGGGGGGCACTGGGGCGCCCTGAAAATCAGCCCCCTTCCTAAAAAATGCCCCGAAGCCTTGCTTCCAGGCTCCAAGGGGAATCGAAACTTTGCCACGCCGTCGCCCCACCCCCCGTGGAGTCTAGAGTGGTGGGAGGTGGGGAGGGGCAGGGGCCAAGGGGGGGAGCCCGGAGAAAGCCGCCTCCGTGCCTCTCCTATTGTTCTCGCTGGGGGGTCTGACTCGGCGGGGGGGGGGGGCTTCTTTTCTATTTTAAATGAAGGTCCACCCAGCCCAGGGTCAGGAACATAAACTAATCTCACCACCTACTGCAGGAAAGCAGAAGCCCACCTCCCCACAAAGGTTGTCAGGTTATTATTACAGATGGGAAGTGCAGGGCAGTTTGAAATATCATAATTAGAAACTTGTCGGGAAGCCTTGTTCTTCATTAGCGTGAGATGCGGAGCCGCCTCCGCGGTACAAGGACGGCGACACCGTCGGGAAGGTGTGTGCGGTTTGCACCGCGCTGTGTAAACGCACGCGCACGGCACGGCCTGCCTCCTGCACTTCCACAAAATGAAAAGCACACCGGTGCAAGTTGTCCTTTGATAGATTTTTAATATGATTTTAAAGAGTTTTGTTTGGTCTCATTCTTATTCAATGAGATTAATTTAAAGCACTTATCCCCTGGGTTTAAGTCAATCCATGTAGGATTTGGGCAGGGTTTGTTGTATGGGGGGTTTTGTTTGCAGGAGGCTCTGGGAGACCCATTTCCCACTTCATTAACCCTGAGTTGGGGACAGTCCCCCCTTGCCCCCACCACAGCCAGAGCCGGGGATTTACCAACCCCCATTCACATGCAAAAGAACCCGAAAGCCGAAGGGCTCCTTGACTTAATTAGCTGCTGTGCATTTTGCAAAATCAGGATAATACCCTCACCATCCCAGAAAGAAAAAACCGGGGTGGGGGTGGGGAGGAAACAGAGCAGAGGCCGGCGGGGGTGCCGTTTAAACATGCCGCCACCTCTTGCTCTCCCAGAGCCATCCTGCCGTCAGGCGAGGGGCTGGCCTGCTGAACCCCAGACTTGCGCGCCCTAGGCGTGTCTTCCGTCCAGGCCTTTGAGCTGCAGGTGGTGTGGCCGGGGAGCCAGTCACCTGCGCCACGCCCCATAGAGGGAGCGGCCTCGGCAGGCCACCTCAGGCCTGGAGTCTGGCTCCAGATTCCCACCCCACCGAGATCCTGGACCCATGGACTGGGCCTGGAGCCTGGGGCCGACCGCAGGGTTTGGCCCCCTCTGCGTCTAGTCTACATACTCCGGGTGAACGGGTTTGGAGATTGGAGACATGGGAGTGGGGGGGCGCCCAGTGTGGCGTCCAGTTCCCAGCGAAGTCCCGTCGGGTCCGCCGAGCACGGGCCTGGAGCCACGCCGGCGCCGGCAAGTGGCCGGGGCGCGGGCGGAGGGGCTGACGGGGGAGTAGCCTCGGAGCCCATCTGTCGGCCCCGTGCGCGGCCGGCCGGTCACCAGCTGCCGGCGCCCTTGTTGCGGCCAGATGAGCCGGCTCAGCGAGGGCATCGCAGCCCGGCCCGCAGCCGAGCGGGCCCGGCCGCTGACCCCCACCCCGGCCCCTGGGACCGGCTGCGAGCAGCAGGGGACCAGCTGGAGAGGCCGGGGGCAGGGGGGTAGGGGCAGGCGGGGAGCGGCGGGCTCGCCTCATTGTGGAGAGAGGAAGACCGAGGCCAGCCGCCCAGAGGGGGCCCCTGCCCACGGCCACAGCACCAAAGGGGAGAGGGACCACAAATGTCCTTAACTGTGGATGGAAGGAGACTGAGTCCCAGAGGGAAAGTGGATCTCACGGAGGGTGGCAAAGAAGGGCTGAGCTCGGACAGGCGCCTGGTCATTTGTAAGAAGTTTTATTTCGACATTTAAAAAAGAGAGAACCCGAGGGGCCTGGCTGCCTCCCGACAGAGGCTGGCGGTCAGGGTGGGGGTCAGGCCCCCGTGGCCCCTTCGGCCCCTTCCTGCCCCGCCTGGGAGGTGGGAGAGCGCAGGCCACAGACTCACTGATTCACGGACACAGTCACGGGCTCTTGGGTCACGAATAAATAACTTCATGTACACTTTGCACACCGTTTGTACAGCTCCGCGCCGGACGGGGTGCTCGAACTGGGGCGCCCCACTCCCCCTCCGCCGGCCGGGGTGTGGGGAGGGGCTTGGTGCACAGCTGGGACGTGGAGGGGGAGGGAGAGAGTGCAGCCTGGGGGCTCCCCGCCTGCTTCCGGGAGGGGCGAGGAGGTGCCTGTGGGAGCCGGCAGTGGGGTGTCCTGTATGTACATCCGCGGGTGGAAGTGGCTCCGGGTGGACTGGCCGGGAGGGAGGACGCCGAGGACTGTTAGGGAGACTCAGTCCGGGGTCCGGGCCTCAGTGGACTTGGCATCTGGCCCTTGGGGGGGACACTGGCTGGAGAGCCGGACGGAGGCCCCCGGAATGGGCGTTCACCCTGCACCCTCCAGGAGGCAGGCGGCCGGGGCGGGCGTGAGGCCCCGTGGGGCGGCGGGCGCTTCACCGAGGCTGCGCGGCGCGCGGCAGGACGCCGGCCAGTGGGGGCAGTGGGGGGGGCGGCTCGCTGGCGCCCTGGAGTCCATGGATGAGGATGCGGGGCACCAGGGGTCTCTGCAGGGCAGGCGGCGGCGCGCTGGGCCCACGGTACAGGTACAGCGCGGCGCCCGGATCCAGGTTGGAAACGAGGCTCTGCGGGTAGAAATAAGGCGACGGGAACATCCGCTGGAGCGCCGAGTAATTGCCTGCCTCCGCCAGCAGCTCCAGCCCCACGGCCGTCTGTCGCTTCCATTTGGTCCTGGGGAACCGAAATAAATGCGCACGGTGGTATCAGGGCCGTGGCGCCCAGAGACCCCGGCCCCTCAGAGTGCCAGGCCCCGGATGCCTGCGGGAGGCCCAGTGGGATCACGCCGGTGCGTTGGTAAGGGTGCAGGCTTCCACTGGCCCTCCACAGCCATTCATCCCCACTTGACAGATAAGGAAACTGAGGCGTTGGCCATTTTTCCAGATGGTCTCTCGAAAGTGGTAGAGCCGGGGTTCTAAGCCAGGCTTTCTGACCCCAATCCTCTGACCCTAACCTGGAACACTCTGCCAACGGGGCAGCAGACAGGGCCCTTGGAGCTGCTGTTGGAACTTCGCCCACCTATCTGTCCCCTGCGGCGGGTGGAGGGGGGAAGGCGAGATGGCTCTGGAGAGGACAGTAGCAGGGGGTGGGGGTCAGTTTGCTAGCCCCAGAAAGGGACACCAGCTGCGGGGCGCCACACCGTCCAGGTACCCAGGGCCCTTCAGCGGAGACGCCCCGGGGAGATGGCAAATGGAGAAGACAGGCACTGAGCGAAGCTCTCCGCAGTCACCCCGGTCCGAGGCCTGGGGCAAGCCCTGCGGCCTGGCTGGCCCCGAGGCCCGGAGGCGGAGGCAGAGCGTCGGCGGGAGTCGGAGAAGGCGAGGAAGCCCAGGCCCCGTGCGATGCCGGAGCTGCGGCCTGGACCCCTGGGCGTAACCGGCCGGGGAGGCTGGCCAGTCCCACCGAGCCGGGCTCAGCCACACCAACCCCGTCTCCCTCTCTGAATTATTCATCATCATCATAATTGTGTAATTACTGTAACGGGCCTTAATTATTGATGCCCGGAGCAGTAATCGGTATTTATTATTAATGGCCGACGTGTTCTGAGGCTTGTTTATGGGAGGCACGGTTCTGGCCTCTGCGAAGAATGTCGGAATGACTGTGGGCGCGAGTGTTTCTGTGGGTGTGGTGGTGTCGGTGTGCGTGTTTGTGTCTGTGTGTGTGTATGGGCATCTTTGTCCAGTGAATGTGTTAGGGAGGGAGATGGGAAAGCAGCAGGTTCAAGACCAGTGCTCGGCACCGACTTCCCAGTCCCCCAGCCCCCCAGCCCCCCTGAGCCTGGGCTGGCCCCCGCCCTCCTCCATCTCGTACTAGAAAGGCTGAGGGGGCAGGAGGGACCTGGGAGCACTCAGAGCCCTCCCCCGCCCCCAGCAGCTGCCTGGGCTGGGCTACTACACACACCCCCCTTCACACCCCGGCTGTCCTCCCCCAGAGACAGGCCCCACCCCTCTCCTGGCCTGGGGCTTCCACCGGGAGAACTCAGCGGCCCCGGACTGCAGCTAAGGCTGGTCCCGCTGGTGGTGGGGTGTGGGTGTGGGTGGGAGGACCTGGCTAGGATAGGGCAGGCCTTGGACGGACCGCCCATGGCCCACTTGTCAGTCTGTCCACCTGTCCTGGAGGGGGAGTAACTGGGTGCTAGAGACGGAGTCTGGGGCTGTCTTTCTCCCTCATCATGATCTTTGGGCAAAGCCTTCTCTGCTGGGGCCTCAGTTTCCCCACTTTTACAGGATGGAGAAAGCTCAGGGGCCCTCCCTGAGCACCAGGCGGTGGACAGGTTTCCGTGCAGGGCAGAGGAAAGGAGAGGTGGCCCTTTCTCCCCTCCCGCCCTGCAGCGGGGCCTCACCTGCGGTTCTGGTACCAGGTCTTGACCTGCGTGTCGGTGAGGTTGAGCGAGGCGGCGAGCTCCATGCGGTCCTGCACGCTCAGGTACTTCTGCCGCTCGAAGCTGCGCTCCAGCTGCGCCAGCTGATGGTCGGTGAAGGCGGTGCGCGCCTTGCGTGGCTTCTTCAGGCGCACCGGGGGACTGTCCCTCGAGCTGGAGATCTCACGGTCACCCTCCTCCTTCACTGCGGTGACACAGCGGCCGGTCAGCTCCCGGCCGCGCCGCCCTCCTGCCCCAGCGGCCGCTAGCCCGTCAAAGTCGGGTAAACGCGGCTCCGGACAAACACGGTTCCCGCGGCGGTGGCCCCACCACACTCAGGGGCTGCAGGAAAGCCGCCAGGAGCACGGACCACATGGCCCCCAGACCGAGAAGGACTGACACCTCCGGGAGAAATAACCTGAAGCCGAGAGATCTCCCCCCCGCCTCCCCTACGCCGCGCTCCCCGGAGGAACAAGCCGAGCAACCGGCTGAACGCACGGGGGAGGGAGCCAGGGGTCCCAGCCGGGTGGGTTGCACGGCCGTGTGCTCAGGGGTGCGGATCTGTGCTCCGCATCTGCACCCAGGTTCCCCGGCCGCATGTGGGCGGGGAAGGGAGGAAGCTGAGTGCCGGAGTCTAGGGAGAAAAACCCGCGTGGAGGGACGAGAAGCTGCGCACCCCAGGGTGGATCGGTGCCCTGAAAAATAATGTACCCACATCTCTCCTGGCCCCTGTATGGATGCAAATCTCTAAGGATGGTCGGCCCCGGTTCTTAAACTACCGCGGAGCCCCGCACCGGGAGGCCGGCGCGAGGGCGACTCGGGATCCGGGAGCCGCGCGAGGCACTCGGAGAAACAAGCGACGCGTTTGCCCCGCGGTGCGCGCATCGCCGAGGTCTGTTTCCTGGCCGGCAGGATGCCCACGGTGGCTCCCACTCACTCCACACTGCGGTCGTGTGTCACCGCGGGTCCCTACTCCTCGGGCCCAAGGATCCCAAGGATCGGACCCGACAGGGCGGAGTCTTCTCACCAAACACTTCGGATTGGGGTTGGCGGCCCGGGAGCCCAGACTTGATCAAAGGCGCTCAGTGATCTCCCCTCTCCCTCCCCCTAAAGCTGCGATAGAACCAAAGAGACCCCTTCCCCCAAATTGGCGCCTGGCTGGGCCCCCCCCCCCCACTCTTATTCTCGGCGTTTTCCTTTCTGGTGAGTTTCATTGTGCGTGGCGTTCGCACTGACAGGGTTCAGCTGAATGTGAGTTGATTTCTCTCTGTAGGAAACAATAATCCGGTTAATTGAGCCACTAGGGAGTGAGACTTTTCAACCGGAAAGGCAGCGGTTTGCAGCCGGGAGGGCGTGGGCACCGAGTGCGCCGAGGCAGGCTAGCCGGGAGGGCGCCTCCGCGCTGGGGCCTGGGCTCGGGCCACGCAGGGTCTGGCCACCTGGGCAGGTGTGTTGGGGTGGAGGGGACCAGTCCTGTCTGTGCTGGTAGGGAAAGTTTAATCAAGTGCGAGGCAACGATGATCCAAACCCCAAACTTGATACTGTGGAGACCTTACTTTGTGACCTAATGGTTCCGCTGACTCTTTGCGAAAATCCCCGCTTCTCGGGGCTGAGGCCGGAAGTGGGGGTGGGTGGGTTGAGAGGTGGTGTCAGGAAAATAGGGGCTTTTCTCTAATCCTTCTCTGGCGCCCTCCGAATGCGCCCTCAGGGCCACTGCCGCTGGTCCAGAACAAGGCCCCCGAGGCAGAGACGCCCTGACCCGCCGGCTTCGAGCAGAGTGCCAGTTCGGCATTGGCTTGAGCAGCTAAAGCCAGGGCGGGCCACCTTAATTCCAAGCCTGGTTCCAGCTTCTCTAGATGTCCTCTGAAGGACCCTCTGACACCAGGAATTCGAGGTGGACTGGCCGTCCCTCCCTACCTCCCTGCCTCCCTCGGAGGAAATGACTCAGCAGCGCAGGTGGACGGGGAGATGCCCACCTGGCCGGCTTGGTGTGTCTGTCTCCCCGCCAGCCTTCCTAACTCGGCCCTGGAAATCGCCTCCACGTTTGAGGAATGTTCCCAATGCTGACTCTGTGGCGGGTGTCCCCACGCCCTTTTCACCCGCGGCTTTGTAGGTGCAAAGTCGGCACCGCCTACGGGTGGGTGGCGGGGAGACCTCCTCCCACCCGCCTTACCCCAAACCTATTGAAGCAACATGGGGACAGCCAGCCGGTGTTACCTCCCCGGTCAGATAGCATCAGGGACAGGAGAAGGAAATTGATATTCCAATTATCTTCAACGAAACCTCTCCTCAAAATCCCAAATAAAAGGAGACAAGAGCCAACTTCTCTCTCCACGAGCCGCAGCACCATTAGCGGGCAACGCTGGGGAGTCTTGCTCCCCACTGTAACCACAAAGCTGGGGTGCTGTTGCGAATTATACACAGTAAAGCAGTGTTATAAATATTTGTCGATGTTGCTTCTCTGCTCTTCCCCTACACCTATCTTCCTTCCTCCAGGGTAAGTTTTCTTTGCCTCTGTAAACTGCCCCTGGAGAGAAGCAGGGGTTTCTGAGCCAAATGCCGCTGGCCCTCCTTCCCGGGCGCCCGAGCCCGACCTGCCGGCGTTCTAGGTGCCGTGGGCCCAGCAAGGCTGGGGTGGCTGGGGCGGCTGGGGCGGCTGGGGAGGCGCAGGCAGCCACGTGTGCAGAGGGGCCCCGGACGGTTTCGGTTTGAGGTCAGGACGTGTCCACACACGGTTTCGCGGTTGGAAGGAGAGGGTTAAATGAGCCTCCCTGCGTTTTCATGAAGACAGCGCAAACGGGCCAAGAGGTGAGGGGCTCCAAGACGGTAACGCCAGTGCCTTTACAGGGAAGTTCTGTCTCCTGAACAGGGTTCGGGCATGAATTACGAGGCTGGAAGGGCATTGAAGAGCTGCTGCCAGCCCCATTTTCGGCTGCATGGGGACACCGGGCTCCCTCCCTCAGAGCCCTGACGCAGCTCCCCGTCCGCCTCTGGGCTTCTTCCTAGAAAGAGCTCTGCCCTCTGCCCTCTGGCCTCGCCAACGAGCTCAAGTCCAGGTGCTTTCCGGGGACCAGAAATGGAATTAGGGCGCTCCTTCCTTTCTCCCCTTCCTTCTTCCTTTTCTTCCTACCACCCCACACCATCCTCTTAATCTTGATCTCAGCTCCCTGGTTAAAACGGACAAAAAGGGAACAACGAGGAAACGGCTCACAGAGGTGATAGGCAAGTGAACGGCCAATGACCCCAACGTAGGGGAATGGGGCTGTCTCCTCGGGTCCCACAGTACTGGAAATTGATTGCTCAATTCTATTAAAAATCGAATTCAGTGAGAGCTCTTGGGTGGGTGCAGGGTCCCCTCCCAACCAGACAGCCGCCTGCCTGCTGTTTGTACTTTGAAGCGAGCGAGCGCTCCTTCTGCAGGACTCCCAGGCCCGATCACCCTGGGCCCAACAGGATGCAAAGCCCGGGTCTTCTTCCCCTCTGGATATTCAGATGAAAGGGTGGAAAATTCTGACTGTTCTCAGCGCTCCTGCTGAAATTTCCTGCTAGGTTTTCACTCTTACAAAAAAAGAAAGGGGGGGGGGTGCTTCTAGCAGAGCCCTTTTGGGTCTTCTGTTGCTTTCCTGAGGTCATTTCTCAGTCACAGGCTCAGCCAGATAGGAGCCTGCTCCTGCCCACTGGCACCCCTGGAAGGGGAGACGCAGCTGAAGTTTGGAAAGTTTGCTTTGTGCATTTTGGGGACTCTGTCCTGGGGCACAGAGCATCCCTCTCCCCACTCTCTCCGCTGGACTCTTTGTTGCTCAGAGGCATAGCCACGGAGCGGCTGAGAGGCTCAGACAAGACCAGCGGCTCAGCGGGGCCCAGGGGAGCTCTGAGCCAGCATGTGCTTGTCCCCGCGTGCGTGCACTTGAGTTGTACTGCCAGTTTTTGGAAATACAGTGTCCCCCAAGTTTCCGTTTCCCAGTTTCTTACCTTTATACTCGGAGTCTGATGAGGCGTTGCTGCCACTTTTGTCCAGCTTGTCTCTAAAGTCCTCCCCGGCCTTGGCCGCCAGACGGCCCCCTGGCTCAGGGGCTGCCGGCTGCCCGCTGCTAGAATAGGGCGCACAGGCTGCCAGGGGTTTGCAGTCAGCAAGGATGTCCCTGATCAGAAAGGAGGAGGTCACGGTGCGTGACTGGGCTGGGGCCGAGAGCTGCCCGGGCTGCAGGTGGGAGTCCAAAGCGGGGCCCGGCGCCCCGCCAGGCCGCGGGGCGCCCGTCTCCAGACAGTCCCTTCCTGGTGAGGCTGGCGAAGAGCAGTCGCTGCTGCTTTCAGAGCGTGGACTCAGCTCCAGGGGCGATCGGCAGTCCCCAAGCAAGGGGTCCCCCTTGGGAAGGGCGGGGCTGCCCGCTCGGTGGGAGAGGATGGAGTCAATCCCAAAGCCATTGGAGCCTTCCATGGCCAAGCTGCGACCTGTCCTCTCCAACAGCTCCCCACCCACCCCCAACCCCAGCCGCCGCTGCCCCTGCCCCTAGCTGCGGGCTGGCATGGGGAAGGCGGGCAGGGAGCCTGCGGGCACCTTGGATAGAGTTCAGCCTTGGGGGAGCCCAGGAGCTCTGGGCCAACCTCCTCTGCGCATTAGATCCAAAAGGGCTCAGCGCGTCTTCTGCAGCATCGCGCCGAGTCGCCGAGCCGAGGGGGGGTGGTGGGAGTGTCAGGGAGGGATGGGAGGGAGGGTGCGCCAAGTTGGGGAGAGCAAAGGGGGAGATGGACGGCCTGAGCGCTCCTTTGGCACCGAAGAGACGCGAGGATGTTGGAATCTAAATACAGAACGGCTTTTAAAAATCCAAACCGCACGCTTCCTCCGGGCAAGCGGTGGCTGAAGGCAGAGGGGTCAGCACCGCGGATAGCAGCGGGCTACCAGCGGACGGAACGAAGCGCACCTGGTGGCGTCAGCACCGCGGATAGCGGCGGCGGCGGCGGGGGCCCGCGGCGCATGACGCTTCACCTGGCCGGGCAGGTCCTCTCTCCGCGCTCCCTGCGCTCCGGGGGCCCGTCAGCACCGCGGACAGCGCCTCCCGGCTCTGCGGTGGCAGCCCGTCCTCCGCGCGCGCCGTCGCCTCCCCCCTTCCTTTAAAAAATGAACTTGGGTCACTTTTACTTTGGGGCTGGGTTTTTTTTGTTTGTTTCTTTTTTTTTTCGTTATGTTGTGTGTGTGTGTTTTTTTAAAGGGGACTCGCCCACGTGTCCCCGGAGTGATGACGCTGATTGGCTCTGGACGATTTTGGGGGTGATGTCACAGCTCCACAAGCCGCTGCCCGATTCCCTTTCAGTTTGATTAAAAGAGACACTGAATTAATTACAGCACAGACCCAACTGTTTACCGGCGATTTCCACACGGTTTGCTTTCATTAGGCCGGTGATGAGGCTCCTAATGAGGATGATTAGCTGAGGGGGGACGGGCTGGCGGGGAGGGGTCCGGTGCCGGCTGCCGCAGCCGGTGGCTTGGGATGTGAGGGTTTTAAAGTTTCCCCAACCCTCTGCCACAATTATTCAGGTTATTTGTCCGCGGGGCCGTCATAGATCCGTTTTCTCCCCCCCTCCGCCCCCGTCCCCGGGTTTTCCTCCTCCAGCAACAAAAAGGGACTAAACTCGGTGCAGAAAGAAGTGTGTGTGTGTGTGGAGAAGCCCTGTCCTGGTGTGGGGAAGAGATTTTAATTTAAGTTGAGTTGTTTCCCTGCGTTTCCGTCGGGTTCTAGATGTTTCGCGTGTAGAGCAATTTGCAGCCCCCTCCGCTCCCTTAGATCCCTGCGGCTTGGGCATCAGGTGGGGAGAGACTGGTGTCCGCCCCGAGAAGGTGCAGGACGGCGGCTTCGCTGTGGGGCGAGGTGCAGAAATTGGGCAGATCGTGTCTGGGCCATTGGGGGGACCCCGAGAAGTCCGTGTGGCCCGAGGGAAGGCGGCAGGGACCCCCACCCAACGGATAGTGCTCCGGTGGCTCACTCCGGGGCCGAAGTTTCTGTACCTCTGAACGGGCGCACAAGAGCTTCCGAGGGCAGGTGGAGACGTCTGCAAACGGCCTCTGATTCCGCGCGGAGCCGGAGCTCGCCTGCCCCGGGGTGTATTGTCAAGGCAGCGCTGGAAATACAGTCTTTTCCTTGCGGATAATGCACCCCCCTGCCCGCCCCACCCCTCCTCGGTCTAGTTCCCTGCCTTTCAGGGTCGGCCTCTGGTGTGGGGCCCGGGCGCGGCGGCCGGTCTGAAGCGCGCCTCGGGTCCCGGGGTCGCGACCGGGTCTGCGGTTAAAGGACGCAAAGAGAGGAGCCCGCCTGCCCGCAGTGCGGCCCGTGCGCCCGCGGCATCCTCCGCCGCCCCACGCCCAGAGCCCAGGCCTTCCAAAGCGGGCCCGCGCGCTGTCCCCCTCCTCATGGGTCCTCGGAAACCACCCAGGCCCGGAGTCAGGCTCAGCGTCAGTGTGGGGCTCAGCATCCGAGGCCGAAGCAGAAGAGTGAGGCGCCCACATCCCCCCAAGCCCGACACCTTGCCCGGGGAAGTCCAGCACAACCGGCTGAGCGGAAACTTTCTTCTCCCTCGGGTGAGGTCGGCGGTGGCCTCCCGCCGGCTCCCCGCATTCTCCCCCTGCGTCCGCCGGCAGATTGGAAGCGGCCCTCCGCCGGCCGGGCTGGGGGCGAGGACGGGTGAGTCCCCGGGGACGGCAGTCCCGGCTCGGCTGCAAGCTGTCGAGGAGGCGGGAGGGCGGGCGCCGAGGGGCCGTGGGCCGACAGACCCCCGCCCTGACTCGGTGGCCGCCGCTTTGGGCACGTCCCGCGGTGGGGCCGAGCCGGGCGGTCATTCTTTCTCGTTTGGTGGAAGGGGACGGGGCATCTGTGACGGGACCCTTCTCGGCCAGCCCCCCAGCTTGGGTCTCGTTCTTGCTCTGGGCGCCCCCCTCCACTTGTTCACCGCCCTCCCCTGCTTCTCCGGCCTGCACGCGCATCTCCAGAGGAACCGCATCTCCTCTGCGCACCCACGGTCCCAACTTGGGTCAACAGGACTCCCCTCCTGGGCCTGTTCCGGGCTGCGCGGCTCCCGGGCCAGGATCTGCAGGGCCGGCCAGGCCGCAAGAAAGCCCGTGTCCTGCAGCCCGCGGGCTGACGGGCATTGGACAGTGTGGAGGCCTCTTCTGGCCTGCAGGGCTTTAGGCTTGGGTTAGGATCCCGGGCCCAGCGAAGGCGAAGCCTCGGGCAGTGTGGGGCGCTGCTGGTGTGTGTGCACCGCACTCGCGGAGGCGGGAGGAAGCGACCCTCTTGTGTTGGAAAGAACCGCCTGAACCACAACCCCAGCCGCTCCCGCCGGCGTCTCTGAGCGCCTTCGGGCCCGGCATATTTAACAGGTTGTTAGAATACCATCATTAGTACTGAATACGAAACACTCCATGCGATTTGTTTCATTCGGAATTTACTGGAGGCTTCCGCCCTCTCTCACATTTTATTCCTGTTCGGGGATTTCCAGCTCCTCCACCTGCTCCTCCTTCCTCTTTTCTTCATTGCCTGGGCAGTTCCTGCATCTCGGCTTGTCCGCAGCCTGAGGGTCTTGTGTGTGCTCACCTGGGCTCTTGTGCAGCTGAGAGGAGCCCAGGAATCGGCATTTCCCTAGGCATCCCGGGCACCTGGGGGTGATCTGGCCCTGCAGGGGCGGAAGGGCTGTGAGGTCCTCACAGCTGGTCCCGAAGGCTGGTAGGTTACCCAGCCTCTCAGAGCCACGCATAGGCAACAGGAGGTGGGCCTCTGTCCCCCGCCCCAGCCTCAGGCCCCTGCCCTTGGCCTTCTTGGTCCCTCCCTGGGGAGGACTGCAGGCCTGGTGGGGTGGCTTGGGGGCCTCAGGGGAAGGAAAGGGAATCAGTGTGATGAGGGCATTTGCAGGACCGACAGGCTGCCAGGACCAGGGCCCAGACCCCTTTCCAGAGCCCTCACCCCTTCTCCCCAGCCCCCGACTTCCTCTTTGCCGGCCAGCTTCACATTCCAGCCCCTGCCCGTCCTCCTTTGCAATTGCTCTTTTAAACCTTCAGCTTCTCAGGGCCCTAAGGCCATAGAAGGCCCACCCCCAGACACACCCCCAGAATGGATGGAGCAGAGAGGCAGAGGCGGCTGCAGAGGCCCGGGCCTGTCCCACCCTCCACCGCCAGCGTCTCCTGCCAGGACCTCATCTTTCCCTTTAGGACAAAGGTGTTACCATCAGAGGCTGGTAGCCAGGGGCCAGGGTGGGACAGGCCCGTGGACTTGGAGGAAGCGGCCTAGCTGCGGAATCACGTGCTCCACACTTGGGGCTCTTTCTTGGCTTGGGTCTGGCTCAGGGTCAGGAGTGGGCCTGAGCCTCCAGCTGAGGCCTCCCTCCCCACGGGGTTCCCCGGACTGAGGACAAGGCTGCTTTGGCCGGGTGGCTTGCCCGGCTCAGCAGACAGAGCCGGTGGAAAGATGTGCCCTGAGGTTTCCGAGAATGACCCCGAGGTCCCCTCTGCTCACAGGTGCATTGTGGGTTGTGTGCCACCCTTCCCGGTTCCGAGCAGCCGCAGCAGGGCGGGGGCTTGAAGTGGGATCCTGCCTCGGAGGCCAGGGCTGAGACGCAGGTGAGGCGAGTCACCCAGGCCTTTACGGAAACTGTCAGTTAGCATGTTGTCCCTCAGGGCTTGTAAAATTTTGCTCTACAAAGTACATTGTTTGTCTTGGTTAGTGAGTTGGGGGCAGCCCCGTAAACTGTGCCCTAGGCGTGGGCCTTTCCGTCCCTGCCACCCTCTCAGCCCTGCTCTGTGACCTCAGCTGTCCACGCGATAGCGCTGCCCACTTCGCGCGGCCATTGTGGCGACCCTGCGCTCGGCTGGGGCCCTGGGCAGCAGCGGCGGACAGTGACTGCCAGAGCGGCTTCTCCGGCAGGCGAGGGCACCCCTGCTTGTCTCCCTGGCCCTCCGTGGAGAGGTCAGCTCCCCTCTTTGCCCACGGCCTTCCAACCAAAGCCGGTTGTTCATGCGGAGAGGGAAGGGGCTGGGGCTGATCTCAGCCAGGCCTGGGTGCTCACGTCTCTGCTCTGCAAGCAGATGGGCTACAGCAAAGATCTGGGCGATCTGTGAGCTTCAAGGTCATGCTGTTCTCAGCCATTTTTGTTGGTTTGGCCCCAAGCCCCATGGAGCTCCTGCAACCAGAAAGAGAGCGTGTTCTTTCCTCCCCGCCTCCCTCCCTCGCCCGCCCGCCGGCTCCCAGGCAGGCAGCCGGCCCACGCATGGTGCACCACCTAGGTGCTGGCAACATCCAGGCGAGTAGGGCAGAGCGGCGCTCACGCAGTGCCCTGGCGCCCGTCGGTGCAAATCCCCTTCGTAGATTATTTCCCATCCCTGGATTCAAGTTTATAATTTACCTGCATTCGGTACTAAGAACCTGGAGAAAAAGCCAACAGAGTCTTTTTTGTTTTTTTGTTTTTAATTCTTTTAATGATTTCAAGCATCAAAGATTTCCCGAGTAAAAAGAACTGGAGCAAAAAGGCGGGTTGGGCCCGCAAGGATCACTGCAGGAGAAGGCGGCGTGTGATCAGAGGCACGGGCCTCCTGGGCTGTCACGCGGGGCCCGCGGCAGCGCCTGAGCTGCGGGTCTGCTGGCTGCCGCGGGGTATGCTCTCCCTGAGCCCCGAAACCTGTGCTTGCTACACCAACACTAGCTGAGGAGCTGGGTGGGTGAACCAACAAGCCAAACCACCTCCATCTGGACCCAGGGACCTCCTGCGGGAACTGGACGGTGGCCTGTGAGCCGGGCTTTCTCCTCTGGCTTCCCGGAGCCCAGGCTGGGCAGATAGCTGGAGTCTGGTTTGTTGCAACCATGGCTGCTGAAAATCCTGGACAATGGCTGGACTCCAGACCCGCCCCCCTTTTCTTAGCAGAAAATTATTGAGTATCTGGTTCTATGAGAGAGACAGAGAGAGAGAGAGAGAAAGGGAGGGAGAAAGAGAGAGAGAGCCATTGGGGGAGAGAGAGTAAAAGAATGAATGAGATTTAGGGTTTTGGTTGAAAAATCTGGAAACAGGTAGAAGTCAGTTGGGATGCAGCCTGGAAAGAAACCCGCGCTGCCAGCCCGGAGGAGGCCTGCTGATAGCGCCACAGCCGCCGCCTAGTCTGGCAGGACTACCTGTCCCCTCACGTCCCTCCCAGCGTCAAGAGCGCTGTTTCCAGAGGCTCCTGCATCACTCCTGCCCTCAGGCTGCTCTCGTTCCCAGCTCCCCCCCACTCCGCCCACCCCCAGTGCACACAGTAGGGGCGCTGCCTCCCTCCTGCCTCAGAGGGGACTTCTGAGAATTTCAAGCCAACCAGGTGAAGGTGCAGCCCAGCTGCACCTAAATCTCTGGTGGGGGGTGGCCAGGACACCCACCCAGCAGGCAGAGTGTGGGCGAATGCCCAGCGGCAGGGAGACAAGCGGATGGGGCGCATGCCCCACCTCTGGAGTGTGGTGGGGGTACGGGGGCTGGAGGACTCAGTTCCCCAGCCAGCCGGCCGCCCACCTGCCAGCACACGCCGCGTCAGTCTGTGGCCTGGGGCAGCTCCGTGGCCTGACTTGTTGGCTGAGCTCCGGCCTCCTTGGACATCTCTCTTCTGTCTGTGAAGGGGACGGTGGTGCAGGGAGGCTCACAGAGGATCCCCAAGGCCCCTCCAGGATGGAACCTTCTGGGGCACTACTCTGGGTCATGAGGGACATCAGAGGGACCCCAGTTGTGTGAGGGGACCTCTCCACCGGGGCAGCACGAATGAGGACAGGCATTTGCATGTGGCCGATGCGACAGGACACCTAAGAAGGTGGAACGAGACTGGAATCCGACCTGGGGCTTTGTGCAGGGCACAAATAATTAACGAGGAGGGAAGGGCCAAGCTGGGGGAGGGAAGGGCCGGAGCCTCCTCAGCCTTGGACTTGGACTTGCCAGCGGGTGGCGCTGTAGGACAAGGAGCTGAAGGACCCTCCAGGGCCATTGGCTTCTGGCCCAGGCAGGGAGCACCCAGAGGCTGGGATTGCAGGAGAAGACAGGGGTGCTGCCCCAGGGCGCCCGCCACAGCCCCAGCAGGGCTCACAGCATGCGGTCTGCCGGCAGGGGCTAGAAGTGCCAGTCGGATCTACTCGGACACAAGAGATGTTCTGAGGCTTTTTCTGGTCAAGTCCACCCTGTCCCCCGGGCCCAGGTCCTTGGAAAGGCAAAGCTGGAGGGGCAGCTCTCTCGTCGCCATAACAAAGCCTGCCCTGCCCTTGGGTGGGTTGAGCCTAATGCCAGGTCCTTCCGGAAATTCTGTGTCCCAGGGCTCCGCCACCCCCTTCCCATATGGGATTTCAGAGCAAAAAAGTGTGTTGAGTTAAATGTATCTTTACCTTTTTTTTTTTTCCCTTAAATAAAGACTTTATTTCTTTTTAGAGAGAGGGGAAGAAAGGGAGAGAAATGCTGATTGGTTGCCTTGTCTGGGGCCCTGGTCCGTGTGTCCTGACTGGGAATCGAACCGGCAACCTTTACTTTGTGGGGTGACACCCAACCCACGGAACCACATCAGTCAGAGCAAAATATCTTGACTTTCTTGACGCACCTGGACACAGAGGCCTTTGTTCCTTTGCACATCCTGCGCTCGCCACCCGATCACTTGTGGGGTCTGGTCGCCCCTTTTCAGTGCACTTCACTAATAAGAAAGTAATAATCCTCACGTACCTATTGCTTCAGCGCGCCAGGCCCTGCGCTCGTCCTGTGGTGTGCACTCATTCTCTACAGTGGCTGTTACCTCCTGTAGCTGGAGCCAGTGCCCTGTGCTGTGCCCTGTCTCTCAGATGAGGCACAGAGAGGTTAGGACAATTGCTGGAGGTCACACAGAAATTACAGGGTGGAGCTGGGCTTCACGCTCTTGACCCATGGAATGGCTGCCGGGCTGGCTCAGGGGCCAGGTCCCTGCGGCGCAGCGCTTCCTATTCTTACACGAGGCCCCTGCCCGCTGAGGGTCAGGGGGCTTTAGCGGAGATGAGTGGGGGCGCTTGCTTCCCTCTGGCTCCTGCAGTGGAAGGAGGGGTGGGGTGGGGTCTGGGAAGGCCCTGGCTGAGCCAGGTCCCTGAGGGGGTTACCGTGTGTGACATTTTCCGAAAAGGGCCTCTGAGGCAGGCGTGTGCGTGCATGGGCTGGGGCTGCTGGGGAGACTCAGATCTCTAACACCAGACTCGGCCTGTAGGGGGCGTGACTCACAGCCGACAGCCCTCCGAGGCGGGGTGGGGGGGGGCGTCACCCCACAGAGATCACTGGGCACTTCCGCGGCCAGGCCCTTGGATCTGGGCCCTGGAGCTGAGATTCCTGACCCCACGCTCTTCCCTTCTGGAGAAGGCAGGCAAGGAAGAAGAGATCATTGTTTTGCAGAGACTAAAATGTGTTGGTGTGAATTTAAGGGGACACTGTTTCAGGGATGGCCTTTTGAGTCTTGACTTTTGAGCTAAGATCTGAATGACAACAAGGGGCAAGCAGGTGACCATCTGGGGTCCAGGTGTCCCAGACAGAGGGAAAAGCAAGCAGAAAACCCAGGGCAGGAGTGAGGGGCTGTGGGCGGTGGGGACAGGCGGCAGAGGTGGGGCACGAAGCTGGAGGGATGGCCCCGGCTGTCCTACCTGCAGTCCCAGCCTGGCCAGGAGCGTGGGTCTCCCTTCAGGGTGGAGGGGAGCCACTGGAGCCTGGGGGGGGCTGCTCCGTGGAGATGGGTGTGAGGGTGAAGCCGGGAGCTGGTTAAGGAACCTGCTGCAGTTCCCCAGAGATAAGATGGGGGGCAGGGGGGCAGAGAGGGTGGGACCAGGAATTTCTTGTAAGTAACGTCCACAGGCTTGCTGGAGAGTCAGTGTCAGGCGAGGGAGAGAGAGGAGTGAAGGGTTTTCACTTCAGCAGCTGGGTCCGCGGCGGTCTCATTTGTGAGGCAGGAGAAACGAGCGAGGCAGGTTTGGTGGGAAAGTCAAGTGTCTGTCTTGGCCGTGTTGGAGGCAGGTGCCGGCGTGGCCATGCCAAGCGGGCAGCTGGTGAGCGAGTCTGGAATTCGGGGTGGGGGGATCCTCAGACTAGAACTGGGTTTGGAAACGCCGCGGTGGCCGGGCTCTGGGTGGTGCCGTCAGCTGCCCGGGAGGAGGCCGTGCACCTCGGAGTCCCCACGGGGCAGTGGCATCATCCTCGCTCTAGCCAGGACTCTGCTGGTTCTCAGATAAAGACACAAGAGGAGGGTGACAAATCGCATTTTAATCTAAAGTAGATCAGTAGAGAATCTGTGGGAAGAAGCCAAAGAACACGCAGAGAGATCGAGGTGAGAGCCCCCGGGAGTCTGGCTGACACGTCCCTCGGCCGGGGCCCTTCCAGCCCGCTGCTCACCCGGAAGGCTCTCTTCCTAAGGGCTGGCCTCCACGGTCAGCGTTGGTGGCGAAGCCCTCGTTGGCCTGCCTGACCGATGGGGCGGCCCTCGGAGGGGGTCCCGGGGAGGCGATCAGGCCTGGGAGACATCAGGCCTCCCAAGGACAGTTCTTCACGCTCACGCTCACGTTGGCAGTGTGAGCTGAGGGCTTCCGGAGCGTGCTCCTGCCGCGTGCAGGAAGTACACGGGTGTTTCTAATGCTTCGTGGGCGGGGCCTGGAGTCTACAGTCTGCCTGTGACTTGGTGTTGACCTATTGGGTGAGGGCTGGGGAAAATGGGGAGGGAGGCCTGGGTAAGAGGGGTGCTGGGCATCGGTAAGCTAGTGCTGGCTATCCTAAAGGGGGCGCTCTTAGCAAGAGTAGTTAACCTGAGACGGGGATCTGAGGTCCTTGTGGAAGCAGAACCCACGTAAAAGTAGGAGAATGTCTTATGTGAGTTGGGGCAAGAAAGGTGAGCTCTTCTGGAATTTTCTACTGCGTCCGGGAGACTTCAGGGGTGGGTGTAGTTGCCCATCCGCAGGGTCCCCTGGCGCACGGCCCGCTCTTGCCGGTGGGCTTTCATAGCGTTCTGGCGATCGGCCTCGGTGGGGAAGGTGTCGAGGTGGGGGCCCACCTGTGGATGGGGGGATCAGCGAGTCAGTGGGCGTGGGTGCTCCGGGGCCCTGCACCCTGGGGCCCCTTCCCTTCTCTCGCCTGCCTGCCCGCCCAACCTGCCCCTGCAGCGATGATGAGAGAGCTGTAGGAGGGGAAGGGGTGAGGAGTGGGAGCTGGCAGCGTCCTGGCGCGGGGCGGAGCGGCTGTCAGACAGGAGGCGGCTGGGGCGGGGCTGCCTGGGGCAGCGCAGCGTGTTGTCCCCTCCGTCCAGCTCACTGCAGGGGACGGTGTGTGTGCAGTGGGTCTCACGTGACGATGGCAGGAGACACCGGGCAGTGCCCCTCATAGCCAGCGTCACCCTCACATGCTGGTGTCCTGCCACTGAGACCCCCAACAAGCCGCCCCCTCCCAGGGGACCACCTGGTGCTGTCCCTCATGCTCCTTTTGGGGAGTTTGACCCTGCTGCCCTCCTGCTGGGGGACAGCTGCCCAGGAGCCCCGGACACAGGCCGGTGAGGGAGCAGACCCAAGTGACGTTTGTGGAGTCAGTACTTCAGCTGAGCCTCTTTCTGGGGAAGTGCCTCCCTCTCCTGGATTTGTTACATCACCTCCAGGGGTGAGAACATCCCCCTGCTGGGCTGACCTCTTTAGGGTAACCTGTGGGGGGCAGTGGGGAGGAAGGGCTTGGACCCTTTGTTTATTTACCCCTTCCTCTGCCCTGCCTCCTTCCCTCTCCCCTCCTGCACTGGGGACACCCCAACAGCACAAGAGCCCCCTCCCCCTGCAGAGCGTGACCTCGAAGCAGGGCCACACTGACTAGTTACGCAGCCACATCATCACCATTGTCAGAGTGGCCGGGGTGGCAGTGCAGAGAACAAATGGCATCGGCTCCACCTCCTGGAGCGGGCCGTTCTGGGGCAGACACCTTCGGGGGACATTTCCGGCTGGAGGGACGAGCAGGGCCTTAAGGGGGCACCGGGAGCCGGCCGGGGGCCATCGAAGCCCAGTTGACCATGGGGCCCAGGGGGAGGGCTGGCGGGCAGGTTCCTTTTGGGTTTACCCTGCCGTGTCTTTGGGATAAACCAGGACCTGTGTCCCAGGACAGCCACAGCCACTTGTCAAGCATCCAAGGGGGTCAGCCCTCGGGGGGTTAGTGAGGCCCCCAGGGCTGCAGGCAGCTTCGGGTGAGGGCCGGCGAGGGAAGGGAGGACGGGAGAGGAGGAAATACGGAAAAGGAGGAGAGGGAGGCGCGGGGTAACTCATAGGAAAAGCGTCTGTGCTCAGTGCCTGAAATCCGGCCCACGGCGGAGCACAGAGACCTAGGCGCCTCCCCCTGAGAGGGAGGCAATGACCCTGAACCAGAGCCCACAGCCCAGTGGTGGCTTCCTGAAGGCAGAGAACTGGTCTGGTGCCTACTGAGGCCAGGGGCAGAGCCGATGGGACTTCCTGCTTCCTTGAGGCCTGCCTCCTCCACTTTGCTCTGCGACACTGTCCCCTCTCTCCCAGGTCTGGGCCACTGCTGAGGGTCAAAGAGACCCATGCCTCTGGCCCTGACCCCGGATCCTGGGAGCTGTGCTCATTGTGAGGGGGCAGCAGGAATATCAGCGGGGTGGGAAGGCCTGGCAGAGTCCAACTTGACTGTTCCCCACTTTGCCAATGAGAAACTGAGGCCCAGAGAGGGCTCGGTCCAGGGCTGGCCCCACAGGGAGTCCGTGGCAGACAAACTGTTTGAGTTCCGCCCCCCTGACCTCTAGGCACAAAGTTCTAGATTCTTTCTAGAATATTCTCCTGCAGCTGCTGCTCGTGCTGAGGCTTGTTAGTTCGTTATTCCAGGACATAAAACCAGGGTCTTCATCTCCTTGGGATGCAGATGCTTTTGAGACTCCGCAGAAAGCCACGGACCACCTCCTCTGGGAAAAACACACTCACAAGCGCTAATGCAGAAAACAGCTCGGGTCAACCCTGAGGGCCCCGGGGACCTTGGTGAGGCCCTTCACAGACCCTCCGTGGCCGCGTTTCCGGGAGCCATCGGAGCCCCAGCCGCGGGTTCCAGATTTCCAGGGCATGCGTCAGGGTCGCCCCGGGCTCTGGCGGCCCAGGGCCGGGCCCTTGCCACCGCCGCCCGGATCCAGGGCTCTGCGCATGTGAGCAAGTCCTGATCTTGTCCTCAGCTTCCTCTCCAGCTTCAGAAAAATTCCCAACGGCCTCACAGACGTTATTGAGAAGAGGAAAATAACCAGGAAACAAAACGCTTCCAGGCCACACCTCTGCGTCCCTCTGGCAAGGACGGCTTGATGTTTGCACAGTGACGTCATCTCCCTGACACCCGTGGCTCCCACAGGCAGCTGGGTTCTCGGTCAGGCTGGCGCATCGGTCTCTGGGGGGCCTCATGGGCACCTCGCCTGCCTCGAATGCCCAGCTGGCTGGGACTGCCGGTCACTACGGTCTTCTGTAGCATTCGGAGCGGCAAGTGTTCCGTCTCTGGCGGCCAGTCACCAGTGGGTCCTAACGGTGGGGCAGGGGCATAGCCGTGTAGTCCACGTGTCTGCCGTCCCCACACGTGCCGGCCCGTCGACCCAGCACCTTAGCCCCTAGGGCCTGTGGCTGTGACCTTCTCTGGGGAAGGGTCTTTGAGGAGGTATTCAAGGGCGTAGAGATGAGAACGTTGTGAATTACTCAGAGGGACACCCTGACGCGCTTCCTCCTAAGAGACAGAGGACACAGACGCAGAGGGGCGCCTGTGGGAAGAGGGAGGCAGGGACTGGAGGGTTGTGGCCACAGGCCGGGGGCCGCCGGGAGCTGCAAGAGGCAGGGTGACAGCGGTTGCTGGGTGGTGGTGGTTTGGTGCAGGCTCAAGCGACAGATTACCGCCATGTGGGAGGGGTCTTTTCTGGACGCATGAAACCCCTGGTGCCCGAGCAGCACACGGGAGCCCACAGAGAACGGGCTCAGTGCACCCCGGGCAGGTTGTCCTGCGGCCGTGGCTGGGATCCCTGGCAGCTCCCAATAACAGCCGTGTTGCCACAGCGGACTGGGGACCTGCTGGGTGCATTTCACACAAGCCTCAGAGCGCCCAGCTTTTGTCCCCATTTTACAGAGGGGGAGACGGGGGCCCCAAACAGGTGGAGTCGCTTGCCCCAGTTCTCACAGTGAACCCAGGGCGACGGGGCTCAACTGGGCCGTCTCATAATACATGCTTATGAAACGAGGCGGGTGAAAGCTTTGCCGGGAACGCATTGCTCCGATCCCACATGCTGGCTCTCTCCTCCGAAAATAGCAGCTCAGCCAGAGATGAGGATCCTAATTACAAGTCAGGCCTCAAGCTGTGCGTGGTCACGACCCTGTGGACCCCCGGAGTCAAAGGATGAGAGCTGCGGAGCAAGGAATTCCTTCGGAGATGCTTCTAAATTAAGCCGTCTGCAGTCTGTCTCTGCCTGGAGCTAAGAAATTGTAACGGCTTTGGCAGGAGACAGCTTTGCTGAATGGAGCTGAGTCGCTCTGAGGTCAATGCAGGTAAATAAGAGGCGAACGGCAGGGCTGCCAGCAGCCCTGGGAGCCGGGTGGGGAGGGGTGGGGGGCGACCCAGGCCCGCCAAGGCACTGGGCCTGTTTGAATGGGCGCATCAGATAAGGATGGGGTGCGTCCACCCCCAGGGAGACACCGGTGAGTGAGACAGGCCAGGGCGCTCGCCCACGTGGACCGCACACAGGGCGTGGGAGGCCGCCGCTAAACACATTCCGTGTGCAATTAATTGTTTCATGACAATTCAAT